>LR552722.1:0-67719 GCA_900536415.3 Caenorhabditis sp. 38 MB-2015
TCTACTACGCCAAAACACAAGGAAAAAGAAAAGAAATAAAAAGAAACGACATTTCAAATTGCCTCCTCTTCCTCAACGGGTCTCGCCGCGCTTCCTTATGCGCCTTTAACGGCCGCCCCTTCTCTCTCCCAAAATTTCTCAATTTCATTCTCTCCTAAATTTGTCCCAGAGATTGGTGAGCGCCTGCTCTCTCTCTCTCTTTTCCTTTGTTTTCAATGTTAATTTCACTTTAATTATTTAGATCCACTTTCAGTCGAACTCCTTGGAGTTCTCCCTATAAATCCTAAATTCTCTATTCGTTAAATTCTAAATTCTCCTCTTTCCTGATCCAAACGGTGCTTAGCGAGACTCGATCCTTTTCCAAGCCTTCCTGGCTTCTATAATCCTGATCCTGATCCAACTAATATTATCTTTCGGAGGACTGTTGAGTCTGGACTCTTCACCTAATTTTGGACGTAAAATAACGATAATTTCAACTGTTTCTATTCAATAAACTCTTATTTTGTCCTATGTTGTGCTTGTTCCGTCGTCTTTCCCACTCAGCATGAGCGAGTCGCTCATTCCTTCATGAACCTTCAACTCCATACCACTGAACCGCAAAATGATCCACATCCTTTGTGACGATTGTGAGCCACATCACCTAATTAGTGCGCTCTTACCTAGATGCCGCCACAGTTGCGTCATGTTTAACTCATGGTAGTGATGGGTAAGTACATATATCAGCAAAAGGAAATTTTTGCATAATTCTGGTATATTTCAGAGCGGTCACTCTCTACTGCAACATTGAATTTCGTAATAATGTGACAAAGCGATTGAGGTTGTCAGGAGGAGAGACTCAACCCTATCCAGTTGTGATCAACAGGATCTCTAGTATAATGTCTTGAAGAATCCCTAATTTTTGTATGAACTGTTTTTCTTTAAATTGGAGGTATACACAACACATAAAAATTTAGAAAATCTAGCAAGAGATGGTAGAAACACAGTATTTCAGCTAAGTAATAACACACCAAACATAGCAGTCAGCCAAACACCACAATTGTCGGCTGCTCGTTTGATCTCCTTTCTCGTTCATTTCTATAGAAATAAACGAAAGGCAATACATCAAGAATGCTCTATAGGAAACTCGTTTATTGAGCTCACACGTTGTGATATATATTCGACTGGGTGGATTGAAGAGAAGGGGTAGAAAGGCTCGAACCCATTGCCTTAAGATTGCCAGTGAAAACTTTAAAAGATCCATAAAAAATGCATATACTCAACATGTTGCATGTATGATTTATTGAACAATGCTCCGACATTTTCATCGATTTAGAGATCAAAATTAAAAATGATACGGCGGTTCAATGGCAACAATTACTTTATATTCTTCCTCCTTCAGTTTTTAATCTATATGCTGTTGAAATACTCTGATCTAAACCACCGTCAAAAGTGAATTGAAAGAACACCACCAAATTAATCCGCTCATTAGTCTTATTACTCACTGAAGGAAGTTCATACCTTGACAAAAAAACGTTTTTTTTTACTTCTACATACACCAAGCTTATATTTTCCTATTATGCTGAACACAAAGTTTCTTGGAACAGTTTTACTCTTTGTAAGTGAAGTGACAGGTATATCATATGGTACAATTTATTTTTCAGCTCTCTGGTTTTGGAGTGATTTGCAATTGGTTTGTGATATTTCTAATATGTAGACTTCCTCAGCTCAAGAGCTCTTTCGGAATTCTCACAGCTAATCAAGCATTTGGAGATGGTATACATTCACTGACTTTTTTACTCTATGTAACACCTATGATTTTGTTTAATAGTAAATGGATGGAAAATAATTCTAACTATTGTGGTTTAGTGATGATGCTTTGCTATGAGATATCAATCTTGTCACACTTTTTGATAGCTTGTAATCGATTTGTCGCTGTATTTTTTCCAATCAATTACAACATGGTTTTCAATAGATTTAATACATATTTCGGGTGTCTTATAGTCATCGTTATTTCTCTATTTTCCGTTATCATGTTTCATATTGGTTAGTATTCGTAATACATGTAGATTTCAAAAAAAAAAAAAAGTTTTCAGTCCCCTGTCAGTTTTATTACGATAGCTCGCGTTATGTCTTCAAATACAGCCATGAGATCGCATGTTTAGACTTCAGTGTATATTTGCTATTTTACAAGCATATCTCAATTATTGCTATTATTGTGACAATTGATACATTGGCAGTTTATCGTGTCAAAGTGAAGCGGAAAAGAAACCAGGTTATTCAATCCAAGGAGAAAATCACAAGAGAGAACAGCTTCCTTCTACAAGCCCTTCTTCAGGGTGCAATATTCACCATTGAGTTGCTCACTTATTATGTGATTTCGCCATTTTTTCAAAATGATCTTCTTCGATTTTGGTCCTCAATAGTTGCGTCTTGTTTAATTCAAGCTAGTGATGGGTATATCGAAAAAACTTACAAGTGCGGTATAATTTGAAGAAGTTTCAGAGCAGTCACTCTCTATTGCAATATCGAGTTTCGTAGGAATGTCATACAACGATTGAGGCTTACGAAAGGAAGTGCGCAACCATATCCAGTTGTTGTTAATCGATTCTCTAGTACAATTTCTTAAGCCATAGTGCTCTTTGATTTTTCATAATTTCCAATGATTCTACCTCATTTTCAATACATTTATACCACTCACATTGAATGTACACTACTCTACATAAATGTGAACCACTTTCAATCAATGTACACCATTCTCAATGAATAGTTCATCTCTGTATTTATTTCTTTGTTTTGTTGTTCATTTTTCGAATAAGATAAGCTGAACTATACCAAACAACAATTCTCTTGGTAATAATCAGACAATAACAAAACTAACTTTAAAAAATGCCATTCGAAAAACAATGCTACTTATCAACATCATCATGATTTCAGTGAGTTTTGATTCTCAATCAAGTCTAGGATAAATTTATTTATCATAATAATAAAATTGGTCAATTGGTCAATCGTCCTGTCCTTTCGAAAAATGTCAATCCTCAATACATCTTTCGGTATACTCACAACCAGAGCTGTCGAAATGGGAAAAATGTGGGCTCCAGATAGCCCAGATAGAAATGCCCATTCCATCTCATCCCACTTCAAGAAATGACCAGATAAACTGGGGTGGGCTGGGCTTTCCCAGTTGGGAAATTTTTTTTGTAAATTTTCGAAAAAGTTCACGTTTGTATTTCTTTTTCTGACGTATTGGTCGTTTTTTTGTTCATTTCATGAAAAAATTAGTGTTTTTTTTAAGAAATGAAAGAAAAAAGAAAGCCCACCTGGGCTCCCATGGGATGGTAATGTTTATTTGGAATTTCCCACGTGATAAAATTTACTCATTCTTCCAAGTTAATCTGGGAAGCCCATCTGGGGTACATTCCATTTCAACAGCTCTGCTCACAACTAATCAAGCAATCGCTGATGATATTAATTCTCTAGTTTTTCTGTTCTATATTTCACCTTCGATCATTATAAATAATCAAACGAGTACTTCAAATATCATTAATTTTATCATGCTGTTAAGCTACGAGATGTCCATAATATCACACTTCCTAGTAGTATGTAATCGATATTTTGCTGTGTATTTTCCATTTAAGTATACCAAGATTTTCAATACATCCAGAAGTTATATAGCTTGCTGTTTTGTTTTTATTATATCAATCTCCCTTGTGATAGCTACTTACATTTCTTGCTACCTTAGCTACGATAACTTGGTTGGTTACACCTTAACCTCCTCTTGTGATAGATTATCCGGATACTTGAAATTATATAGTTCCATAACAATAATCATGTATATTGTAGCCATGGATATTAGTATACTTTATCGTGTCACAATCATCAACACCCAAACTACTATTCAATTGCCCTCGAACTTGATCGAAAGCCGAATGCGTGAAATGAGCTACCTCCGTCTAACTATATATCAAGGATTGACTTTTATCATCGGGCTGATTATTTCGTCTATCATCTGCCCTAGATTCACTGATAACTCACTTAGATTTTTCTACTCAATGATAACCTGGAACATGATACATGCCAGTAATGGGTACCTTAAAAAATATAGTTCATAGAGCCAAATATTAAATATTTTCAGAGCGATCACATTGTTCTTCAATATGGAATTTCGAAATTTCATGAAAATTCAAGCTGGCAAATTATTTTTAGAGATATCTCACCCAAATTCAGTCACAGTGGTAAATAAATTAGACATATTGGTATTGTGTACCAAGTCACTTATTTTTAGGTGTCAACTCATGCAATCGGTCGATCTTAAAAAAGGACTGCGAGATATATATGTGCTAGAACAAAAAATTAGAACAAAAAATTTTTCATAGAGACCTAGAGAAAAAAATTCACGTAAAAAAATAAATAATACTCATATTTTTAAAACTCTTCAACATCCAGTAGATTTTGTTCATTTTTATTAGTTCATAAAAATATAACATCCGAAGGCATGTTTTTTGTGGTACATTGCGTTCAGCTCGGTGCAACCTCCAGATCTAATATATAATTAATCTTATGCTAGACCAAAAGTAAATTCATTTTCACGAGCAAAAGGAAAATAATTATATACTGTGTGAAATCCCTCACCTCACCTGTCATTTGTTCGATTTTACTGCATGTCTGACGAGCAATTTATTGGATTTATCCTCTTCCCGGTGAGTTTGTCTGATTGATCTTTCAAGTATTGATCTTTTAAGTGCTCTGTAATTGGTGTATGGACAAATTTGTCAGTGATTCTCTTCTTTCGAAAAGTCGACTCACTTCGAAGTTCTTTTGGTATAATTTCGGCGAACCAGGCCTTGTGTAATTTTATATATTGCTTGGTTGCCTTGGTATACCTTGTGCCAACGTTAATATGGTTAGTTATAAAATACATAACCACCTTATAATTAAGTCAATATATATTTTTCCTTAGGGATATTCGATTTCTAAAGCAACACTCCCATCATAGCGGTTTTATATTCTATATCTGTTATGATACATCAACTGAATCTCACTTGCTTATCTCAATCAATCGATTCATCGCAGTGTACTTTCCTCAAAGCTACTCCAAAATTTTCAAACCAAAATCCACGTATTATTTTCTTATTGGTTTGTGGAATGTGCTTAGCATTATTCACGCAATAGTAGCTCTGAAATATGGTGAATTTTAGTACTTCTGAGTTCTAGTCATATCTTGTTTACAGATTGTAAAATGTACTACGACGAGAGGTACTGGGTATTTGTATATAGTGATAATGATGCATGTTCGGATGTTGCATTTTATACCGATTTTGTATTTCATATTTGTGTTGTTTCTTGTGTTACAATTCTCAATATCTCTACGTTTATTGGAGTCAAAAAGAGCAATAAAATCATCGCATCGGCTATCGATCAAAAAACTTCGAAAAGGAAAGAGCAAGCGGAGCGAAATTTTTTCAAACAGGTTTGTAAATATTTATTTGATATACCTACCATTTTAACAAAATTAAACATAGATACTCTATCAATGCACAATATACACAATAGGATTGTTCACATATTTCTTCGTATCCAGATTAATTGACAGTAATTGGTTAAGGTTCTTTGTCATCACAGTGCCATGGATAGTTATTCATTCATTGGATGGGTAAGATAACTATACATATATAGTTAAGTCCATCAAATAATGTATAACATTCAGAATGGTAGTGATTCTATGCAATCCTGAATTATGGAAGATATGCAAAAAAAGATGGACGTTTTCAAAAGATGTGGAGATGACAACAGCTGTTGTGACCTTTTAAATTGTTTTTTGTGTAGTTTTTTTTTAAAGTTTTTGATGATATACATAAATTTGAAATTCAAATTTCATGTTACAAGAAGATGTTGATACATAAGTCAAGTAAATAACATATGGCATCTATGTAGCAATCAGGAAGTTTTTTTTAAACAATCAACAAAACTTTGCACTATACACTGAGCTATGTATATAAAATGGCAGATGTCATTTTTATTCACTATTTTTTTCCAAAATGCACATCTTGAACATTTTTATCATCCTGATTGCATCAATTTTTCTTTCATTTGAGAGCAACTTGCCGAGTCCCTTTACTTCACCTTTAAGCATCAGACAATAAGCTATGTATATTATAAATAAGTTCATTTCTCCGTATACATGCAAAAGTGAACATTTTTTTCTGTGTCAGCAAAAAAATAAAAACCTAATTATAGGTTTTAGAACATTTTCTCATTACCTTCCTCATGATTACTTTTACACTTTATGACTGACGAACAAATCGTTGGATGTATCATTGTTTTGGTGAGTTTATCATTATACACGTAAGTATACTAACTGTCTATTGTTACCAGGCCTGCTCAATTGGTCTATGGATCAACTTGTCGGTTGTCCTATTTTTCCAAAAAGTCGACACCCTTAGAAACTCTTTTGGTATCATCTCGGCTAATCAATCACTTTGTAATAGTATATATTTATCAATTTCACTTTTATATTTGACACCCACGTTGATTTGGTAAATATGTGGGTATTCTTGTATGAAAACAAAAATTTTAGGAATATTCAAAATTTAAAAGATAGATCAAGTTATAGTGGTTTTTTGATGTATATACCCTATTATACATCAAATGAATCATACTTGTTAGCATCAGTTAATCGATTCACAGCGATTTATTTTCCACATAGATATTCACAATTTTCAAATATCAACACACATATTTTATACTTTTTGGTATATGGATAACAGTCATCATAGTACATTCAATAACAACCTTCAAATTCGGTAAGTAAACAACTGAAAAAAAATTATAGTATACAGTTAGGTTGATAAAAGGACTTCGAAACGAAAAGAGCATGCAGAGCTGAACCTTTTGAGACAGGTACATAACTGCCTACATGTTTGATGTTGTATCCGATTAAAACAACGTCGAGGCATGATGTACTAGTTTTCAGAAAAAAAAAACTTATGAACCCAAGAAAAGGAATGTATCAACCCAGAATGTATCAAAAGATATGAAACCCAAAAAATACCAAACCCAGAATGTAACACACATATGAGGGTGTACCAACCCTACAATATATCAAAATATATTTACCCCAAAAAATATCAATCCTAGAATATTTGAACTCCGAATATATCAGACTCAGAATATATAAGGATGTACCAACCCTAGAATAAATAATCCTAGAATTAATCAAAGCTCTAGAATGTATCCACTTTAGAATGTATCAGAAGTTATCAGAATTTATCAACACCAGAATTTATCAAAATGTATCAACCCCCAAAAAATATTGAACCCATAATATATTAGGATGTACCAACGCTAGAATAAATTAAAGCTCTAGAATGTATCCACTTTGAAATATATCTGAAGGTATCAGAATTTATCAACACCAGAATATATCAGAATTTATCAACCCCCAAATAACATCAACCCAACAATTTAATAACCCCAAAAAAATATTGAACCCAGAATATATTAGGATGTAGCAACCCTAGAATGAATCAGAATGTATCAAACCATACCCCCAAACATGTCAACCCATGTGAACCCTGAAAAATCAACTCGATGATGTATCAGAATGTACAGAAGATAGCTATAAACATCAATGTATGTATACTAGTAGTACATTCGGCTTATATACAATGTTCAACTCAGGATACATCTTCCTAGTAATGTACTATAATATTTCCAGATTTTCTATCAATGCACACTCTATACATCAACCCTTCTCACCTATTTCTTCCTCTCCAGTTTTATTGATGATAATTGGCTTAGATTCATCATTATCGTAGTTCCATGGATGGCCATGCATTTTGTGGATGGGTAAGCTTTCTTTCTTTTTTTTGTTGCATTTATTCATGAATACTTTGAGGGACTGCAAAATATATATTGTATATTTCAAAGAATAGGTGTTCTCTAGAGTCCGAGAGGATTTTAAGAAGAAGGATTTAAAAAATATGTATAAAACTTACGCGCATCCACATCCAGATCCACCTGATGATGGGAAGAGGAAGGCCGAGGTGGCGGAGACAACAGCGAAGGCGATGATGAGCTTTTGCATGATGCTAGAGAAGATGTCGAAGTCGAAATTCGATATAAATTACCCAGCGCTCGCCAACCCTTATATACCTCCATAACCCAGGCCAAAAGGCCCGCCTATTTCGGAAATGCCATTGAGAAGAACAAGATTTTCACGGGCGGTCCGGTCCCTCCCTAATGACGATGAAGATGATGATAATATGCGAGGGTGAAGGACGAGAACAAAAAAAAAGATTCTAGAATTGGGAAATTTTTATTGATCTTGGTTCAACAAAAAATTGCAAATAAACTTATTGAGATAATAGAAATTCAACTGATGCTTGAGGTACTCATATACAAACAAAAAAGAGGGAACAATAATAAATACTACTAATATTTTTCAAAGATCCTTCTTAGTGGTTGGTGGCGTATCCGGCGGCAGCTGGGGCGGCTTGTCCAGCGGCGTATCCAGCGGCAGCTGGGGCGGCTTCGATTGGAGCGGAGTATGAGGCTCCTCCGATAGCTGGGGCGGCTTCAACTGGGGCGGCGTACGAGGCTCCGGCTCCGATGACTTGAGCTGGGGCAGAGTAGGCGGCTCCTCCGATGGCTGGGGCAGCGGCGTATGAGGCTCCTCCTCCGATGGCTGGGGCGGCGTAGGCTCCTCCTCCGATGATTGGGGCAGATGGTCCGGTGGCGTATCCTCCGGCTGGGGCAGCTGGGGCGGTGGCGTATCCTCCGGCTGGTGGTGGTGGTAATGGGGCTGGGGCGGCTCCGCAACCTCCTCCTCCGAGGGATGGAAGGGAGAGTTGTGGGAGTTGGAGTGGTGGGAGTTGTGGGAGTGAGAGTCCGGCTCCACCTCCGCATCCGCATGGTGGTGGTGGTGGTGGTGGTGGACTGCAAAAAATATATTTTGTATACTTTAAAGGCAAAGATGCTCAAGAGGTGTATCTTGAAAAAAAGAAGATATAAAACTTACGCGCATCCACATCCAGATCCACCTGATGATGGGAAGAGGAAGGCCGAGGTGGCGGAGACAACAGCGAAGGCGATGATGAGCTTTTGCATGATTCTAGAGAAGATGTCGAAGTCGAAGTTCGATATGAATTACCCGTCGCTCGCCAACCCTTATATACCTCCATCACCCACGCCGAAAACCACGCCCATTTCCGAAATGCCATTGAGAAGAACAAGATTTTTACACGGGCGGTCCCTCCCTAACGAAGATGGAGATGATGATGATAATATGCGAGGGTGAAGGACACAGGCAAAAAAAAAGAAAGATGAAGCCGGACAGGATATATCTGCCAGACATGGACAGGTCTCCATCGATGGATGAGATATATAATTTTTCATTTTTGCAATGAAAAGAAGAAAGGATAAGGAAGAAAAGGACATATCGAAACATATTATACGTTTTCGGTTGATTTGAGTTGAAAGAATCGTGAAATTCTTTTATGAGTTTTGTTGGTTCCATGTACGTTTTACGGTGTTGGGAATTTGTTACTGGGCTTTCTAGCTGGATTAGAGGTCCTGTAGAACCCGATCCTAAGTTCTGGTGGATCTCCGGCACATGTCAAGTAATACAGATTGATCAAAATATGAAGTATGCATTTCTAAAACCTCCTAGCTTCTCATTGGTATCGTCAGGGGTGGGCATTTTGGCCTCAAGTTGGCCTCAAGGTGGTTCACGTTCAAAAAGCCATGGTTGGCCTGCGTGGCTCAAAAGCCAACTTGAGCTGAAAAAAACCTGAGGGGTTGAGGCCAGGCCAGAATGCCCACCCCTGGGTATCGTCAATTCGGTTTTTTTGATAATTAGAAACGTGTAGAGCTTTTTTGATTTTCTTGAAATCAACAAAATTAGGAGACCTGAAAAAATTAAGTTTACAACTATTGTTAACTTTCAGGCACTTCTTGAGAATTTTTGACCAATACTGAAAGTTTTCTTGATATAATGAAATGTTCATGTGAATTTATTGTGTACTTGAATATGTAGAAGTGGACTTAAAACTGTTCTAGAAATTTTAAGACTACCGCTCTATATACGTTCTCTGAGAATAAAAAGATCCCAAAAAATATCAAAGACTTATAAATGTCCAAAAAAACTATGAGAAATCAAAGTAGCTAAAAAAAGTGTCCTCAAACTTTGCAATTCTCTAACAAGGAAGGTCCAAGTACTTCCCCATTTCACTTTTCCTTAAAATTTGTATACTTATGTAGTTCGACCTCCTGATCATCGTGGTACATTTTTTATCCGCCGGAAATTTTTGTGAAAAAATTTATGAAGAATCAAAGATTGTTCTTGACTTCATAACTTTTTTAACAAAATTTTCCGGCGGATAAAAAGTATACCACGATGATCAGGAGGTCAAACTACATAAGTGTACAAATTATAAGAAAAAAGTTGAATAAGAACCTTCCTTGTAAAACTCTCATGTCGTTTTGGGACCCTTATATTGTACGCTTATTTTTGATGCTGGCTTACGTTTGAAGCTAATAAAACTATGATTATCACTATACAGATTTAATACAGAATCAGAATTTAAAAAACCTTAAAGTGTTTTGTGTTCAGGTATTGCACATGGATTCTCCTGATTGTGAGGTATATTAGCTAATACTGTACTTCCAACTCATAATATTTCCCCAAGATCACTAAAGACCTTCCTGAACGATGCTTTAGTTCACATATACTCTTCTTTCTTTCCCTGTAATTTTTGGCTTCACCCATAGATATATATGTGTTTTAAACTTCCTTGTCCCCCCCNCCCCCCCCCTCCCTGAAACCTCAGATCACATCTGATTTATGTAACGTTTTCTTTTCGTTCCCCTCTCTTATGTATACCGACCGGTCTCTTTTCCGCTTTTCCTCATCTCGCCTCATTAATCATTCGAAACGTTCGATTGACAATACTAAAAAAAGTTATGAAAATCCTCTTGTTACATTTTATCATCATCGAATTTCGACCCTCAAATTCCTATATGTCGTCACAAATGACCTCGAAATTCCTGTCTGACCGAAAAGCTACAGTGATACAATTCGAAAAAAAACTTGGACTTAGCCGCGCGCGCAAAGCAACATGGACTGGAAAAAAACTGGGAAGGTGATATTTGGGTGGGTGGGTTGCGTAATTGTTGCGAAATTATTAAGTGATATGGGGGAAAAAAAGAGAAATTTTTCATAAAGTGTGTAATAGATATGAATGTATGTATGTATGTAAAGTTTTACGGTTTTGGAAGGTGAGGAAAAGGAAAATAATCTCGAAAAGATTGACAGCAGTTTACACAAGTGGATGTTTCATTGATACATATTTCGACATAGGATAGCTGAAGTGGGGTTGTATACATGGCCCGCTTGTTTACCGAGCTGAAAATTGAAGAAATTAGCTACATATATTTCAACGTGGAAAAAATGAATTCTAACAGAAGTCGAAGTCAAGGCTGAAGTGGAGCCCAATCAAAAGTGAGTGGTGGGCAACTTGGCTTGGTTTCAACATGGCCACCAGCTTTTTTTTTTGGTCGATAACCAGGTAGTCTTTTGTCGAGCATGGTTGGCAATTCTGAACGTGGCATTTCGTGGAAATGGTACAGATTGAATAATCAACATGCTCTGGTCAATCATAGCTTTTTGAACGTGAATCACGTTGAGGCCATGTTGATGCCAAAATGCGCCACCCTTGATCACGTCCTTGCAAAACTAGGTATCTAAAAAATGTCAACATTTATGCACAAATCATGGATTTGACTGATTTGGATTATTGTCAATATAACAGTTAATGTATCATTGGATATGTGTCCTGAAGAAGTATACCAATTTATTTTAAGCTATATTCCAGTCTAAGTTTTGGAAATTATGACAAATAAATATGATGATTTTTATATGATTTTTATTGTCAATAAGTGTTAGCAATGTTGTACAGTTGTGAATTTTTACCCATCTTATGGCCAAGTTGAAGCTGACATGCCTAACCCTTTATAGCTCTATCTATAATATATAGTTTTCGTGATAAAAGAGTAACTCCAGGTCCCTTTAACATCTCATCCTGTCACGATTCTTCTTCTCTCTCAACTCTCAATTACCAAGTACACCGCCTGTAGTTTTCTATGTACATTACTGCTTCAGTAACATCATCAGATATCTCCTCGAATACTATAGGATCTCGAGGAACCACCTGAACCACACTATATACATATACTTTATATATATATTCATACATATGTATACACCTAATAAATCTTCATTGCGTTTTCGAAATTAGTCGTAATATACGCAACATTACACACCCGATACAGAAAAAAACTGTCTAAAATATTTGTCGTAATCTCGTTTTCGTTATCAAATTCTTCAGCGGCTATCCGGTTCTCCGTTGCCACACCGATTACGTAATTCACATTATGCTTTAAAGTGCTTAACCAAAAAAAAATGAAAGAAAGAATAGTTGAAGTTGGAAGAACATGTTTATTTTTTTAACATGAACAGAACAATTTCATAAAATTATGAGAACATTTCGAAAGATTTTGTGTTTTGAGGCAGATATACAAACAATCAAGAAGGCATAACTAGAGAAAATGGGTCGAAATTTGTGTTGTTCTTCATTTACTTTCCGGCGACGGCGTATCCTCCGACTGGTGGTGGTGGGGCAGCGTAGGCGGCTGGTGGTGGTGGTGGTGGAGCAGCATAGGCGGCTGGTGGTGGTGGTGGTGGGGCTCCTCCGCATGGGGCTGGGGCGGCTCCGCAACCTCCTCCTCCGAGGGATGGGAGGGAGAGTTGTGGGAGTTGGAGTGGTGGGAGTTGTGGGAGAGCGAGTCCGGCTCCACCTCCGCATCCGCATGGTGGTGGTGGTGGTGGTGGTGGTGGACTGCAAAATATATATATATATATTGTATATTTTAAAGAATAGGTGCTCTATAGAGTCCGAGATGATCTTATGAAGAGGGATTTGAAAAATATGTATAAAACTTACGCGCATCCACATCCAGATCCACCTGATGATGGGAAGAGGAAGGCCGAGGTGGCGGAGACAATAGCGAAGGCGATGATGAGCTTTTGCATGTTTGAATTGATAGTCAAATGACGATGCATGCTTCTCCACGTTGCGAAGCTTTTATACGCCGGCCATACCTGATCGACCTTGTGCAGTACAAAAAACCTGAAACCTTGCGCCGCCCACTCCCGTCAATTTCGTAAGATAATACATCTCTCTCTCTCTCTCCCTCCCTCTCTTCGCAGCTTCTTCTTCTCTCTTCGAATCTTTTTTTTTTCTTATTCTTTCATTGCTATACGAAATGACTCGGAACGTAGTATTGTGTACAATAGATTTATTTATGAGACAGTGTTACGCAAGATTATGAGATGTGACGACGGCTAGATTTGAGAAAAACCTATGAGAATATGAGATTTATGTGTCTGGATCGGCTACTGTTGACACATTCTTGAAATATTTTATACATTGTAGTCTGTGAGAAAGTTGTGAAAGCTTAGCTTCAATAAATTGAAATTCCCTCGACTTTGATTGACCGCAGCACACTGAATATTACGACAAATTGCACACACAAAAAACAGAAACCTCACCCCTACAAGATGTGTGTTTTGTTGCGTTTAAGGAACAGCTTGAAATGAGAATCTTGCTGATTTTTTTAAAGTTTACGGACTAGAAAACATAAACTACAACAGCACAGATTTGTGATCAATTTCAATCGAATATACGCACTCCATTGATGATAACGTTTTTTGGTGTGTAAAATCAATCTTGTAACATTTTTAGTGTTCCGACGGTTCTAAAAAAACATCGGTTTCTAAAAAAACACAAACAAGATTCAGAAGTTCATTTCAGTATATTCCGGTACATAAGTTCATTTGAGTGTTTTTGCATTTCAAAAATAAATTCACTGGGGCTGTGTTTCTAGTACGTCTCAAAAAATTTGTTGATCTCTTTTTCATAATAAAAAATTCCTTCAAATGTGATAAAGCTCTAATCCATTTTTCTGCTGCATCATTTTCCCACATAATCAGTTTCTTTCCATACATTCGATTCAATTTCTCCAAGCCTGAAATCCAACCAAAAACCTCCTTACATTATTCTCGACACCTCTATGTATAGGTGTAATAAATTTGATCTTCACTCTACATAGTTCACTAAATTATAGTGTAATATATACATTATGTATCATGAAAACCGATCTAATTAGTTTATTGAACAAAAGAGGTCTGCTGACTCATGAAGATTTATTTCCCCGAAACGCAAAACTTAATTTTTTGATCGTTTTCACTTCGGTCAAAGTACGGAGATATATATGTATGCAAATATCTTTGCACGACAATCTTCATCTCATTGTCTTGTCCTTCCTTCGTCCGCAAAATGGATGGGTAAAAGTGAAATGAGAGATGATTCAGGTCATAAACGGCAGGAAGGCAAGGCAGGCGTAGAGGAGAAAGGAGAGGAGAAGAAGATAAGATAAGTTGTTGGCATATATGTACTAATAAAAGAGGAGAAGGCGAAAAAGGACGATTTCATTTATTGTACTAGCCAACCGGTTGTGCGTCCGACATAATTCTTGCCAATATTCAGGCTGGTGAGAGCCTCGATGTCAGGGTCGGCAAGTTGGACGAGTTGACGATTCATAGCCTGGCGAACAGGGTTGGTGGATTTTGGAATGATGTGGATGTTCTGACTCGTTGCCCATGATAGGATTACAGCCTGGAAAGAACGGGAGTTACTTGGGAAATCATTTAGTTTTGAATCACCGTGTCAGGAATTCTATATTTCTCCGCAAACCGTTTCACAATCTCATTCCCAAATAAACTCTCACTATGCCTGGCTAACGATGCAAATGCCTGAATCGCAATTCCATTTGAACTACAATAATCTCGCAACGCATTTCGGGTAAAATGTGGGTGCAACTCGATTTGATTGACGGAAGGGGGAATCTAAAAATAACTTTAATATTTTAAAATTTCGATATATATTAGGTTGTATAGAAAGAAACCAGCGTTGTACTTTTTTCTTTTTTCTTTGGTGATCGAGGGCTTTGCTTAAGGCATCCATTCTCTCCGTGAACGTTAACGACAAGTGGTCAATAATGATGAAGAATACATTTTGGATTGAAATGTTGTAATTTTATTTTTATAATAACATTCGTATTTGGTTAAAACTCTGGTTTCTTTCTATACAACCTAATAGAAAGTTCACCTTGGCATATTTTTTCAACTCTTCCAAGTGTTGAACTTCATAACTCGAAACACCAATTGACCGAATTTTACCCATCTCTGAGAGAAGCCACATTGAACACAAAATAAAAATTGGAATAAATCACTCACCAACACATTTTTCAAGCGCCATATATGTCAAACGCCGGTATTCGGCATTGTTTTGATCCTCATTCTGACATTCATTCGGCTTTGGATAATGGATGAAGTACAGATCAATGTAGCTAAGAACAAATGATTGATTTTTCATTGAAGGAGAACTAAATGACTCAAACCTGGTTTGTAGAAGGTCGAGTGATTCATCAACTCGCCGGATGGTTTCGTTGAACGAATTTTCGGCGGTTGGATGCAATTTTGAGATGAGGTAGATGTCCTGGCGTTGGAGATTGTGTTTGGGGAGAAGGGTCTAAAATTTGAAGATCATGAATTAGCTCAAGGTATTGCTAAAACTTTTTAGTCTTCAAGCTTTTCTCGGTAGATCAAACTTGCAAAATAAAAGAGTTTTGAAGCTGTTGTAGGTCAAACTTTGCCGTTTCTATTATGTTACAAGTAATTCTTCGTTGAGAATAAATGTTTCAGTGTTTCTGATCGTGCCAAAGAACCCTTTACTATACTACCAGTCAAAAAACGTCATTTTTAGCACTTTTTCCTTATAATACCGTACCTAATACTGTACGTAGAGGTTCAAATGTAATATCTTTCTGCAAAAATTTAGCTCATATCTGGACAAATGAAATCCGCATCACCAATTCTCATTATTTTCAAATAATACCCCCTGTTACGCCCTTTCGACCGTTTCGACCAGGGGGGTTAACAGACATAAATGATGAGAAAACTTTTTCAACTCAAAATTTTCGCTTTTTCGCATAAGGGTCTCCACCTTTTTTCAGAGTGGTGGCTTAACCCCAAAGGTCCCAAACCGGGGTAGTCCAAGTATGTTCAGTACTTTGTTATGTAAACTCTTTTCAATAACTTTTGAGTTACTTTGAGCTGAAGAAGTCAAAAAAAAAATAAGTAAAATATATCCGAAATGATGAAAAACATGATTATCGATGAAACGGTTTGTAATTATTCTTATAAAAACTCTTGAAATTTCAATTATTCGAAAATATACCAATACAACGAATTATTTACTTTTCAAATATTTAGGAAAGCTTTTTACCTTTAATGCATTCCCAATTTCTTTCTCATTGTTGTAAACCTTCGCTGTGTCAAAAACTCGATATCCATTTAACAGAGCATCATCTAGAACTGTTATCACATCTCCTCCAGTCACTTTATAGGTTCCAAATCCGATCAGATCGAACGACATCCTTGAAGTATCATGGCTTTCGGGAGAATGTTTGAATTGTTAGATATACATTTTTGAAGCTACAACTAGGAATTTAAAAACATGTTCTGTTTAAAACTTTATCACAGATGAAAAATCATATCACAATTAATTATGCGAAAATAATAATATATTTCAAATTAATGCACGACGAGCCATCCGTGGCAACGGATATAATGTTGATCCTTATTCAAACTTCTCAAGCTCTCAATCTCTTCTGGAGACAACTTCACATTGATCACATTGAAGTTCTCAGCGATTCTTGACGGTGTCACCGATTTTGGCACAATTCCGACGCCTTGGCAGAGCGCCCATGCGAGAAGGATGAGAGGAACTGTGGTGTTGTGTTTGGCGGCGAGTTGGACGACTGTCGGGTCTTCGATGAGAGCCGGTTCATGTCGAGCCAAGGAGGAGTATGCCTGGAAGTTTTTTTGAATCTTAATTAATATTTTTTATTATTTACCTGGAAGTAGATATCATTCTCTTCGCAATATTTCTTTAACGGAATACGGGCGAAATGTGGATGATACTCTAGTTGGTTCACAACTGGTGGCACTTTGGCATATGTTTTCAAGTCCTCGATATGACGAATTTCAAAGTTTGAAATTCCGATTGATCGAACACGTCCCGCAGCTTTGTATTCTTCCAGAAGTTGATACACGATTTTGCGATATTCTGGATTCTTCGGATCGTCATCTTCACAAGCAGTTGGTTTTGGGAAATGCACCAAATACATGTCGATGTAGTCTATTTGCAAATCTCTCATACTTTCTTCGAAGTCGTGCTTAGCAGCTTCCAAAGTGTTTGGAAAGGTTGGAAACATTTTTGAGGTGATGAAAATGTCGGATCTTGTCAAATTATGCTTGGGGAGCGAAACTTTCAACGCTTCTCCGAGTTCCTTCTCATTTTTATAGTATTTCGCCGTGTCGAAAAGTCGATATCCGGCTGCTAATGCAGCATCTATAGCGGGGAGAACCTGAAAAACAATTAATTTCACAAAAAAAATATATTGAAAAAACGTACACTTTCTCCAACAACTTTGTAGGTTCCAAATCCAACCAAGGGAATATTATAACCTGTGTTAAGACGATGTGAACCTCCAGGAATATTTTCGAATTGATTTGACATCTGTAAAATAAATTTTGTGGAAGAATAAACAGGTAAGTTATTTTTTTTTCGAAAAAAAAAGAAAATAAAAATAAGCTCTCTCTTTCGTGTAGTTCTCGCAGACAACGCTTTGGTTTTCTAGGCCAAGGTCATATCTTTTCATTTTTTTCGGAAGAAAATCAAAAAATTCTGCAAGTGGACCGAAACCGAAGTAAACTGATAAGAAATAAATCAGGAAAAGAAAAACAATAAAGTTTCGGTTCCACTTAATAAGAAAAATCAAAAACCAATCTGCAAAGATCGTTTTTAATAGCGTTTTAAGCCCCACCCACTTCAATGTGAATTACATGTCTTGAACTCACAAGTACAATAAAACAAAGTAGGACACAATATTTTGTGATCTAGTGTATATCTCAGCAAACAAAACATTTCGCAACTCTACACTTTTTGAGTGGTCAAAAATCAAAGAAAATTATTTGTGTACGTATATAAAAATTCGCCAGAATTTTATGAGAAAATTAGAGACTTGATGTACTTTCGTATATCAATATTGCAATAAAGCGTGAATATTCTGGAAAAATATAATTGAAATTACTTAAAATGGTTTCTTCACCCACCCATCACTGGCATGCACAAAAACCCATGCAAACATTGAGCACATGAATCGAAGGTAGTCATTAGTCGTCATTGGGCATATAATAAAATAAGTAACGAGTTCAGTGACAAATATGAAACCTTGGAACATTGTCTGACGAAGAAACCCCAATTCACGAACTCTTTTATCCAGTAGAACTGCATTTAATTGTGAATCAACTCTTTTTTGTTGTGAACTAACACGGTAGATTGTAGCACAGTCAATTATCACAATACTTATCACAATGACAATATATCTTATAAAATCTATATAAAAGGAGAATGCTTGGCATAATGAATTTAAGCTATATACAAACATGTAAAAGTCCTCTTCGTAATAGAATCGGCATGGCACTGGAAAAGATTTATGAATTTAGAATTAATTTTTATATTATTTACCTGAATAAAGTATAGTTGGACACATGATGGATATAATGAAGACAATGACACAAGCAATATAACTATTTTTCTTGTTGAAAATCAAATTATACTTTAAAGGAAAGTAGACTGCACAAAATCGATTGCATGCAATCAAGAAATGAGACATGATGGACATGTCATAACAAAAAACAAGTAAAAATCCACAAAGACTAGAATGATGAATCATGAAGGTATTATTGAGAACAATCATAGGAGACACGTAGAAAAGGAAGAACAATGAATGTACGCCATCGCCGAAAGCTTGATTCACTGTGAGAATTCCAAAAGAGCTATGAAGGTTGGGTATTTTTCGGATGAGTAGAACCACTGACCAATTGCAGAGTACACCGAGCAAGGAGAACTTTAAAATAAATATTGGATGGTGTGGTCTTAATGGATGTGTGCTCTATTGAATTTTTTTTATTCAATTTCCACTCTCATTATTTTCAACACACACTCACAAATTTTCGTAATTTTTGGTGTGTGCGTAAAACGACGCACTTCTGAAGACAATACTATTGAATTATTTCGCAGCCCATCTTTAAATAGCAAACTAACCGCACATATAATACTACCAAAAAATCTTAGATATAACATTATTATGAAAAATTATTAAAAATTCACAACTTATTTGGTTGATTGTTTTCGAAGCTTAGATTTCTATTTAAAAAAACAAAATTCATGCCCTAGAGAATTTATGGATAATTGATGCTCATTTCATAAATAAATAACCCATGAAAAATCAGAGACCCAATCAGAATATAGCTCGCTTATTATATAGTATATGGTCTCAAAATATCAACAAAAATATGTCAAATAGAACATTATTAATCGAAAAAAAATAACTAGAAAATATGAGAATAATTACAATGTGGGAGATATTTTTGTCTGAAAATATATCTGAAAGATGTCTAGCATAAAACGTGAACTATAATTTTAATGGAAGAAAAGATCCAGCAAAGTTGATTGAGCTATGAAGGATGGAGCAAGTCGACACTTTTCCCTGAACAACGATTGAGCTGACAAATTGTTCTGCTAGGAATCCCAAACAATTTGAGCAAGATATATTGTTGAAGATTTGATATTTCTGTACACCATTTGTATCATTATATATCGCAATAAAACATAGCTCAGCGCAGTAGGTTTCAATGACATCTTTCGCCCCATCCGCCTTCATAGTGTTGTTGTATACTGGTTTGATTAGAGTAAAATAATGATATGGAATAATGGTTTTGGTGAGAGTCATACTCATGACGATTGTAGGCATGAGAAATATTAGAAGCATTTTTGAGAGCAGAATAGAACAAAAGAACAGAACATTCTTCTTATGAAAAATATTTTTGGACATGATTTATAGGTCAGCTAAGGTTTAGTGAATCAAAACTCCGATGGTAACCAGGGGCATAAAAATTGGTGTCTTATGAGAGATGATGTTTCAAGGAGCATATTTGAAACACATATATCTGTACGTTAAAAATGGTTTGTAAGTATCAAAAACTGTTAATTTTGATACATTAATTCACCCACGTATAGTGGAGTAAGAGCAAAAATCTTAGGAGCATTGCTGAAAATAGATAAACAAAATTTATTGACTTAAAAAATTATGATTTAACACATTTTGCCTCGTTCTTAATTGTTTACACTATTTCGATGTTTTATTTTTTATGCAATGGTGTAAAAATCATGAAACTTTGGAGCATGTTTTTTGGAGCTCAGCTGACCGAAACGCAACTAATTTTTACAGAATCGTTTCTAACGTATCGAAAACTACCAGACTATATATGTTTCATTTGAAAGTCCCACTTCCAAATGTGAAGGTTCCCTTGTTAGGAGCATTGCTGAAAATAGATAAACAAAATTTATTGACTTAAAAAATTATGATTCATGTATGGTTACTTGGTTCATCGACCTTTGATCACTCATAGTTTAATCGAGAATGTATACCGCTCGTTGAACTATGATGAAATACAATAGGACCGTGCTCTACTCTTTTCTTAAATAGGGAAACTATAAAACCTCGATAGTATCTATGACAAGCTAGCATTATACCAGTAGCAAAACTCCCATGTAAAGTGATAAGCATGAATGATATATTGCTCAATGCTTGATTATAATAAGAAAATTGTATAGAATACCAGATATATGAGAGGGGTATAATAAGTATGCCAGTGGATATGGATACTTGTGCGCATAATGAGAGGAAGACTGATTTTTGTAATTTTTGAGTGTTTTTTGATGTGAAGTTATTCAATTTCCCCAAATGATACAATGTATGAGAGAAGAAGAATGTAGTCTGTAGTATACCACTAAACAAGGTGATGCTAAGGCAAATCAATGCTATGGTATTCTCAATGTTTAGGACGAAAATCGTTTGCTTGAAATAGTCTTCTACAGGACAGGGGATGATTTTCAAAACTGTAAGAGCTGCAGTCTCCTGGTCGGGGATTGATGAGAATACTGGATATTGCACTAGAGTTGGGAGAGAGACATTAATGATATAGAATATTATACGACTAAATTTTCTAGTGATTTTGAAGTCACTCCGAACTATACTATGGTGTCGATTTTCAAAAATTATCGGTATAGTTAGGTTCATCATCTCAATAGCAACAATAGCTAGAAATGTTTGGATAGCCATCGGGACCCCTAGGTCGTGTAACAATCCAATTGTAAATCCCGCACAACCTGGGAAGAAGACAAAAGGGGTCATAAGGAATGTTAGAAGGAGATCGACGAATACTATCCTTTAAGAAAAAATACACGTAAAAAATACACGTCTTCAAGATTAGAGAACTTACAATGATTGTAGATAGAGAAGACAGTAACGCATGGTTTCAAACTTTTTGGGAGTTTTCTTAACTATGCAAAATATACCAAATAGATCGATGGGGAGCACTAAGATTCCAAGAGATCGACCGTAGATTTGAGGAAAAGAATAACCATTAAAAAAGTTGAACTTAGAAGTGTCACATTGCGCAGAATAGTTTAATCGATAGTAAGCTTCCATTAAAACTATCAGCTCGAAGCTATGCGCGAAAATCATAAATAACCAGAATGAAAAAATTCACCTGCTGAACGACGCACATAACTTTGTTTTTCAACGCACATAACTTTGTTTTTTTTTTAAAGAACATTTCTAAAAATAAATGATTCATTTGACCTTGAACAATAATTTAATTAAAGTTTTTTTAGTTTTTGGTTTCGTAAATAATTGTACCCTAATTTTAGAATTATTAGAGAGACTACAATTATCAATGCATAGGAGAAATATATAATCGCGAATATGTCAATCATTTCCAGCTGGATTTTCGATAACTTCCGACCATAAGGATCCATATTTGGGAAGGGTCCATACTTCCCAATGAACTCGACATGTTTCACAACTGCTTCGTTTGGTGAAATTGGTTGATTTCTCAGGATATCAGCTAATCTCTCAGCGTTTTTCCGATAATTATCTTCATATAAAATCTTGTGAATAGAGTCCTTGAGAAGGTCAAAGTCAGATAAACTAGATTTATCAAAATAGATTGATCCATTATGTCTCGACAACATGTGCGCATTTCTCATCTGATCCCCAAATATTGGCACCATTAGAGCAGGTTTGCCAAGATGAGCCAGTTCATTGGTGCTTCCAAGTCCAGCATGGGTCAAAAATGCGGTCACACGTTTGTCAGCTAAAAAAAACATTTTTTTGGTGATGATCTATACAGTTTGGTTAATTTGTGCTTTGAAACTCCAGGTGATAATTTGACATTTTTGTTTGCGTACGAAATTTATTATTAATTAGGAGCAAGCATTTCAAAAATATATGTAGAGGTTTCTGCCTGTGAGTGAAAGGGGTAAGCCGTTTTTTTTTTATTTGTCTTTGCTCCCAACAGTTTTTGGAGTTTTTCAAATATTACTGGCTTTGTGACCTTTAAGGTGTATCCCTTACCTAACAGAGCAGTTTGAGGAGTCCATTTGACAAATTTCACATTTTTAACATCCGCTGCCCATTGTACATCATCTGATTCATACTTCCAAATAATTGTGACCTCTGGCAACCCTCGAATAACATTGAGAAGATTCTCACGCCACTCAATTGGCATGTCCATTGACTTGGCTATACTCCCAAAGGATATTAGCATGTTCCGCTTTCTCAAATTCAACATTTTATCCCATTCTTCCGGCAGTTTCTGCGATTTAATCTTCTCTATATCCACATTGATTCCACCGATTTGTATAGTCTTCTGAAGCACTGGTCGAGGAAAGTCGAGGTATGGATTGGAGTTGACGAAATAGGCCGAGGCTGATGGGAAAAAGCTTTCACAGTCACTGATTCCCCATTCTGAAGAGAGTAATTTGCATTCTCCTTCAAGTACTTTCATGGCGATTTTTTTCGATGCTTCTGCTGTTCTATAATTATGATACCTCTCCAGAATATTCATTTTATCACTAGAAGCTCCATCAGATGCTGAAAACACATATTTATCATAAATCGTAACAGAAAATATAGACATACTTGGCACATAGGAGAGATGATTTGGTTCACCGATGAGATGAAACTGTGAGTCGAAGATGGCGAGTGATGTGGCTAGGATGGTTCTCTCGATACCTAGTTTTTTGAATAGTCCCATCCCACAAACTGCCAATGATTCAGTGATAGCTACGTCAAAGTGTCTAGCACTTAACTCATCCAAAGTCACTTTGCTTCTCATAAGATTCGGACACGTTGTGAATAGTTGATCCAACATCCATTGAAAGTTCTCATCCATATCAGAAGGATCTTCGACTAGAGTCCATAATGCTTTTTTTGCTTTACTTGGGTCTTGAGCATTTCTCAACTCCTGTTTCATAATCTCATCCTGCTCGACAAATATCACATCTTCCGTTTTCACGGATAGAGCATGATTGCGCAGTCGATCATCGACGATTTGCGCAAGGATAGTGACATTGTGTCCAGCGTCGGTGAGCGAATCAGCGATAGAGTTGAAAAATGTCATGTGACTAGTTGCAAATGTTGGGGACACGATTAACACATTCAGCGAGTTCATCACTGATAGACATGATAATATTATTATAAACAACCTCATTGACCAAAATGAGAGGTTTAATAGTGAATATATAGCAAATCTGATGTCAGTAATTTGATAAGAATCAATTAGTTGAAATGAGAAACTACAATCTGATGCACAGTGTAGTATGTTAGGTTTTTGTGCCCATAAAAAAAACAAAAACTAATTTATTTTACTTTTCAAAATTATCAATTTCTGAAGATAGTTGTATATAATTCTTGACACCACCAAAAGAGCCACAAACACCATTGCATATGAGAAGTACATAATCGCAAAAATATCCATATGTTCCAACTGGATTTTTGACAACTTCCGACCATAAGGATCCATATTTGGGAAGGGTCCATACTTCCCAATGAACTCGACATGTTTCACAACTGCGTCTTTTGGTGGAATTGGTTGATCCTTCAATATATTAGCTAATCTCTCTGCATTTTTCCGATAACTATCTTCATATAAAATCTTGTGGATAGAGTTCCTCAGAAGTTGGAAGTCATATAAGCGGAATTTATCAAAATATATTGATCCATTGTGTTTAGCCAGCATGTAAGCATTTCTTATTTGATCACCAAATATTGGCACCATCAGAGCAGGTTTTCCGAGGTGAGCTAGTTCATTGGTGCTTCCAAGTCCACAATGGGTTACAAATGCAGCTACACGTTTGTCGGCTGAAATAAAGGTGATTAAAGAGTGAGCATGATTGAGGTAATGATGTAAAAATTAAATCTAGTTTTATACATCACTGAGTTCACTCACCTAACAGAGCAGTTTGAGGAATCCATTTAACAAATTTAACATTATCAACACCTGATGCCCACTGAACATCTTCTGATTCATACTTCCAAATAAACGTGACCTCTGGCAAACTCCGAATCACATTAAGGATATTGTCACGCCACTCAATTGGCATGTCCTTTGATTTAGCAACACTTCCAAAGGAAATCAACAAATTCTTCTTCCTCACGTTCAAAATATCATCCCAATCAACGGAAAGTTTCTGCGATCTAATCTTCTTGGTATCCACACTAATCCCACCGATTGGAATGGTCTTCTGAAGAACTGGTCGAGGAAAGTCGAGGTATGGATTGGAGTTGACGAAATAGGCCGAGGCTGCTGGGATGAGTTCTTGCCAGTCGAATGTTCCCCATTTGGAGAGTTGTTGAACCTCTTTGTCGTAAAAATTTGCATAGATTTTTTGAAGAATGTCGGATGTTCTATAATTGTGGTATCTCTCGATAATATCCATTTTGTCATTTTGCAACGAGAAGGTTGCTGTAAATAGGACACATATATTAAAGTTGGGCGGTTTTCTCTGAAAGTTAACTTACATGGTACATAAGAAGTGTATCGAGGTTCACCAAAAAACTCTGTTTCATAATCGAGTAAGGTGAAAGACGTGGCGATGATCGTCTTTTCAATTCCTAGTTTTTTGAACAATGCTAACCCACAAATTGTCATTGATTCGGAAAGAGCAACATCAAAATGACGAGCAGTTATTTCATCCATCACTTCTTTGTTTCTGAACATGTTAGGGCAGACTGTCAGAACGTTGTCGAATATCCATTTGTAGTTTTCCTCTAGCTCAGAAGCCTCTTCGATTATTTTCCAAAGCATTTTGACATCATCTGAAGGGTCTAGTGACCTTCCCAGTGCTTTCTTCATGATCTCATCTGGCTCGACGATGATCAAATCCTTGCTTTTCACAGAAGTGACTCGACTTCTCAAATTCTCATCGACGATTGGAGAAAGGACAGTAA
The DNA here is from genome assembly GCA_900536415.3 of Caenorhabditis sp. 38 MB-2015. Classification (NCBI taxonomy): domain Eukaryota; kingdom Metazoa; phylum Nematoda; class Chromadorea; order Rhabditida; family Rhabditidae; genus Caenorhabditis; species Caenorhabditis quiockensis. The sequence goes on from LR552722.1 coordinate 25,522, forward strand.
CATTGTGACCGGCTTCAGTAAGAGTATCAGCAATACTAGACATGAAAGTAAGGGGGCTTGTCATCGCCGCTGGGGAGAATACCAGCACATTTAACGAATAAACTAGAGAAAATTGAAAGAACAAAAAAAATCGCAGCATTTTTGACCAGTTGTATAATGATTAGGTAATAAGACACATTTGATAAGAGCGTGATCTTTTATCAGTTTATATGCACACAAGTTGAAAAGTACTCTATGAGTTTAACAGAATTAGAGATTATGATATAGTTTTGATATGATCAAGTATGTTACCCTATCAAAATACAACAACGACTGGATTGATAAAAAGTCAGGCACAATGAACAATGATCATACTGTTTTTGTTTACCAGATGGGTAATTATTTTTGATGTTTCAATTTTTGCAGATTGATAGTGCATAATATATATTGAGAACACAAAGATTAGTACACAATGGGGATATGAATAAAAATTAACATAATTTTAAGAATCATTACTGGAAAAACTGAAAACAGCACTTGTTTCAAACTTCACAAGAATAATTAAATTATCAAAGTACTAGTGGTTTTTTAATGATCAAACTACATTTCTTATCAATTAGTTCGAAATTACATCGAACATCAGTGTCAACAATTTGAACACTAAAGAAGATTTTGAGAATATGAGCAAACATTTATTGTTTTGATTTGTTTACAGTTACATATAAATCTTCCAAAATGGTTTTATGCGACAAAGAAAGCTGTTGGGAGAGTTGTTAAATCAAAATATTCAAGTTGTAAACAAATTTAATGCTTTTTCTCTTTCACAACAATTATACTGATAAGATAACTATACATATATCCCGGCTTCAGTAAGAGTATCAGCAATACTAGACATGAATACAACTGGGCTTGTTAGAACCGCTGGCGAGAAAACCATTACATTCAACGAATGTACTAGTGAAATATGTATAAGTAGAAAAAACAACATTTCGACTTAAAATACTAAGGGTTTACGAGTCTTTTAATGTGAATTTTATTTAAAAAATGTTATTTTACTAACACTAAAATATATACAAACTAAAAAAAACTATACAAAAATTGGAGAACGTATATTTTGTCGAAAAAGTTGTTTTTTCTACTGATATGTATCTTATCTATTCAGCGTTCAACAAAAAACTCTTTCAGTTCAACATGATAAGAATCTTAATTATACAGGTATACATCTGTAATACTATTTTTGGACTACATTGTATACCAACAATAAGTCAGGCTACATTGTATACTAAATTATGAGCCCAATTATGACTCGTATGTAAATATACTACTTCAAATCTGGTTTATATCAGGTCATGATTCAAAACAAAAAATTGGATGACGAATAAAAAGATCACATGTGAAATGAATCGATTTTTTTTTAAATATTCCAAATTTGAGTCACAAAACAGATATTTTCCCACATAACCAACAATTATCAACCAGAATTCCATTCCAACAAAAACCTTTGAAAATGCCGAGCAGATACGGTCTTTTACGGTCTTGTACGATTCTGTACGGTCATGTACGGTCATGTACGGTCCTGTACGATCTTGTACGGTCTTGTACGGTTTTGTACGGTCCTGTTCGGTCTTGTACGGTCCTGTACGATCATGTACGGTCTTGTACGATTCTGTACGGTCCTGTACGGTTTTGTACGGTCTCGTACGGGCCTGTACGGTCCTGTACGGTCCTGCACGATCCTGTACGGTCTTGCACGGTCCTGTACGGTCTTGCACGGCCTGTACGGTCCTGTACGATCCTGTACGGTCCTGTACGGTCCTGTACGGTCCTGTACGGTCCTATACTGCATTGTGTACGGTTTTTATGGCTGTGTACGGATGTGTATGGTCGTGAACTAGAGTAATGTTTTTTTAGAACTGTCATTCGGCTGGCTGCAATTCGCGATACTGTCATTTCATTTGCCGCATTTATGGTTAGCGCAAGAGTGTATTCAAATGGTGTTTCCTTCATTATGATGTTCCATGGTCCAGCAAGATTTATAATCCCTAATAAAGATCTAACTCCACATATTTGTCTGTTCCGTAAGTCTCAATTTCCTATGAATTAACGACTTTCAAATTTTCAGTATTTATCTGCCAAACTCATGGTTATATATTGCGCCTGTTCGTTTTGTTATTCTCCTTATATTATCGTAGATATACAGTCACAAAACCTTTAAATCCAGTCAAGCAAAAAACTGTGAACTATATCTGCTATGGGTTTTCTAGTTTGTTTGTTTGTTATACCCTTTTCATTATCTACAACTCAATCGAACCTATGGATAAAATCAACGAGCTTATTAAAGTCATCCGACCTGAACTTATCAATTCAACCTGGACATATTATGCATTACTAGATCTAACTGCATTTAAGGAATGTCCGAGGACGGAGCATGTAATTATCATTATTCTTCAAAATTATAGGTCGAAAATAGCAAGGACAAAAAATGCTAAAAACTCTGAAAAACTGAGAAAATTTTAGGTTTTTTCAATGAATAATTTGAAAGCGAAAAAAAACTGCGAATTCAAAAAGTTGTGCGTACACCACGCGTGCACACGGTGACGACAATTTACACACCTTTTTTGATGAATTCGAACAACTTCTCTGAAGAACCGTTTGAGTTCGAATATATTTTCAAAAGTTCATAAAACCTTATCGTCATAGGTATAATAACTGAAACCGTCACAACCTGAATTCGCCAACAAGTTTTTTTTTCTTATCAAGTTCCTTTCCAGAACTGTTTGCCCAGTTTGGTCATTTGACACAAGAAGAGATTCTTATCAATTCCCGGAAAAACGCACTATAAAACCCGGCAAAATATCTCAGTTTCAGTCAACGTTTTCTTCGTCTTATTCTTCTTATTATCAACATGATGTCAACATCTTCTTCTCTTCTTCTCCTCCTCGTCGCTCTCTTGGCATGCCTCGTCATTGAGACCGAAGCTCAATGGGGATATGGTGGATATGGTGGTTATGGTGGTTATGGCATGGGTGGTTATGGCATGGGCATGGGTGGATGGAGTGAGTTCAAAGGGTGTGGGTGATTGGTGATGATGTGGTGTTGTTTCAGGACGTCGCATGTACGGAATGGGTGGAATGGGATATGGTGGATGGGGAGGATACGGATGGGGAAAGTAGACCACGCTCAACCTTTGATGCTGTTTCAATATGTTTAATAAAACCATTTTCATTTTTTTCTAATTGACATACAAAGAAAAATCCAAGGTCACTGTTGTATTGTACACTAAAGAAATAGATCAAAAGATCATTTATTTACAAGTTAACATGGAAATTCACTCGGTTTTTGATTTTCTGATACCTACAAAACGACGGGCTAGTCTATAAATAAGGTAAATAGAAACACTGAAAATAGAGATCAAAAATAGGAAAATATCAATATAATAAAAAGCAATGAAACCATTCTGTTGGTTTTCTGGAACTAATGTCTCTAATTTGGGGAACTTTACAGACATCTCCATGTGTTTTAGCAGATTCTCCTTTGGATCAATTGGCTGGTTTAGAAGAATCTCTTGAAGTTGTTTGGCATTAGCGTCGTATTTTGGATTCTCAATCATCTCAGTGACAACTTCTATTAGTTTTTGGGAATTTGGAACGTCACGTTTGTTAAAGGCATACGCTCCACCATGTCTAGCCAGCATCATTGCGTTGTAGGGTTGATCTCCGAACAATGGAATCTGAATGAAAATGTTTTTGTCCTTTGTGTACTGGGAAAAATTGTTTGATACATATTTAATATGCTAATCATAATCACCTTTTTTGAATAGATAGAATGTTCAATTGAAAAAAAAAACTATATTGAACTTTTCAATCAATTCATGAAAAGTCAACGTGACAAAGAAAAACTTTGTCGATGGCTGACTGGTTGTCTTTCTTGGATCGATTCCATCATGTGGCAGAAAAAATATTTCAAAGATCAGATATAATTAGATGCCTGGGGTAATGGAAACCAGTGTACTTCTTTTGAAAACCTAGCATTACCCACCGTGATTGCTGGTTTGCCGGAATGTGCCACTTCCATAGTGCTACCAAGACCTCCATGTGTTACGAACAACTTCACTCGCTTGTCAGCCAACAATGCTGGTTGTGGTACCCATTTCTTCAAATACACATTATTTGGGATCTTATGCATCATCTCATCATCTTGTTCATATTTCCAGATGAAAGTGACATCGGGAAGGGATTTGAATAGTTTCAGGAAGCTTGTCTTATAGGCATCTGGCATTTGGAATGATCTAACCACTGATCCAAATGATATTAGAACTGTGGATGGTCTTTTCTTCAAAATATCTTCGTATTCTTGAGGAAGGTCGGCAACTTTCTTCTCTTTGTCAATAGTAAATCCACCAACATTCACAATGCTGTGTATGTTCGGCATGGCGAAGTCCAGATAAGGGTTTGAGTTGAAGAAATAATATGGTGATTTGGATATCAATTCTTGCCACGTGGGTAGGTCATCTCTCCCAATAATCTTTGCATATTCCGCATGTTGAACTTCAAACAACCTGGCGTCTCCTTTCAACTGGACAGCAAAATGGTAAAAATCATTTAATCTATCCAGAAAACCAGCTTCCCGTCCAACTTGAGAAAACTCTCCCGGTATATATCCAAGACCATTTGGTTGTCCGTAAAGATTCTGTGTCGAAAATCTTGAAGCAGAAAAGACTGATATGGTTTTTGGGATATTGATAAGATGTGCAAGATCTGAATCGAGAGGGTAACCTGTGGTAATGATGTGAGACTTACAGAGAGGAGACGTGTCAAAAGTCTCCACAACCATGGCGTCGAAATTTCTTGCTCTCAACGTGGCTTGGAATTCCTTGTCTTGCAACATCTCTGAGAATAACATAAGGAATATCTACATATTTACAGGATTTACTTACGTGTTCCCAAATTTCGGAATGTATCCATTAATAGTTTAGGGATAGCAAACATAGCGAAAACTGGATTATTGAGAATTGATGTATCCCAAAGTTGCTCAAATGTTTCTTCTTTTCCCTTTTTCAATTCTTCAAAATTTTCCGGGTAATAATTGATTATCTGATTAATTGGGTGTATAAGGGATATTTGGATTCTCAAACCTCAATGTTCTTGTTCTTGAGTAGACCATCTATGTTCTTCAGTGGAATGTGATGAGTCATTAAAGCAGTCTGAAACACAAAACCAATCAATCAACAAATCACAAAAATAAGTATAACTCACCACATTATGTCCACCATCCGCCAAAACATTCGCCAATTTGGCCATAAATTTCAAGTGACTATAACCCATAACAGGTATTGAGACCAAGTAGTTATAAGCCCACACATTGTTAAAAATAAAACAAAAAAGAAGAAGAAGAGTGATTTTCATGGTTAAAATGACCAGTTTTCAGTTGCCTTATATACATGTTATTATAGTGTAGTTTTTAGTATGTAGTGATGATGAAAGATTAATGTTGATAACAAGGAGATGGAACATTCCATTGTGAAGAATATTTTCATGAAGAAAGAACATCTTATTTTTGAGATAAGTAGGCACGTTTAATGTAAAAGTATATCGGTTTGGGTTGGTTTTTTTTTAAATACTTGGTCATCGTTTTTGGTATAACAATATTATTTGCGAAAATTGTCCAAAAATGTCAGTATTATTGACCTGAAACCTGAATTATTGAACTTTTAAAAACTATTTGGTATAATAGATAATTAAATTAAAAATACTACATAATGTGATAACAAATTAAGGTGGGAAGAATTGAAAATTAGGGTACTGAAATCTAGACAAAACGTACGGGGTGTCAATTAATTATGGGAGCAAAAATTCAACTTGCTCCGAAAATACTTCCATCAATTTCTCTAAATTTTTTGCTCAACTTGTCATAACTATATTTATAAAAGTATTGTTTATTCATAATAAAATCAAATTATGATTAGGATTATTATAAAATATTCTAGAAATGTAGAATCGTTCGAAATCTACCCAAAAATTTGAAGAATTCCACAGTTTGTTGGCACCTTTGATCAGTAATTTTCCCTACCGATAACTCCACTTCAAATGATTTATTTTGATTTTCTATTAATTTGATTGTCGAATTGATTTATGTATCAAAAAACCATTGATCATTGAACAAATAAGGACAAATGAAAAACATAACACACTAACAGGAGGAAGTTTATATGTCAAGGTAAAAAATATCTTGTTCTGATTTTGTGAGTCGAAGAAGTTCTTTCATAAAAGTTTTTTTTAACCTGTAAACTTCAGATGAATTTTTGAAACCAAAACTAAAAATTTTCAGTGCATGATTGTTGTGTTTCTCAGTTTCACCATAATTTTTTTGGTGTAGCAAACCCTTTTTCTCAGTAAATCAAAAAGAATTTCTCAAAAACCATACAGTTCAATAAACCAATTTTCCATAAGTGAAACCGTCCATCTTTATTCGTCGCATCGTACAACGTTATCAAGTTCAAATCTGAAACTGTTTTGTTTTGTTGGTTGGTTGGGTCAATTAGAACAGGATTCTTATCAATTCCCCCTGGAAAAGCGGTAGTATATAATCCACACAATTTTTCGCAATGTCAGTTCCAATGATTTCAACCACTAATTTGCTACTTCTTCTCGTCGCTCTTTTGGCGTGCCTCGTCATCGAAACCGAAGCCCAATGGGGATATGGTGGTTATGGTGGATATGGATGGGGTGGCCGACACTGGAGTGAGTTTATTAACAGGGGTGGCCGGCTTAGATAAGCCTATATATGCTCATTTGTACACAATTGTTTCAGGACGCCGCATGTGGGAGATGGAAGCGATGGGATATGGAGGATGGGGAGGATACGGATGGGGAAAATAGACGACTTTTTGTATTTTTGAAGAAACCAGTCATAAAGTTTTCATTACTCGGTTTTAACTTTTTTGAAGAATATCAAACGACGTGTTACCCTATAAACAAGGTACAAGAAAACGACAAATATAGACCCTAAAAATAGGAATACATCAATGTAGTAAAAAGCAATGAATCCATTTTGCTGGTTCTCTGGAATTAATGTTTCCAATCTTGGAAACTTCACAGCAAATTCCATATGTTTTAGAAAATTTTCCTTTGGATCAATTGGCTGGTTTAGAAGAATCTCTTGAAGTTGTTTGGCATTAGAGTCGTATTTTGGATTCTCAATCATCTCAGTGACAACTTCTATTAGTTTTTGGGAATTTGGCACGTCACGTTTGTTAAAAGCTTGTGATCCACCATGTCGAGCTAGCATCAACGCGTTGGTAGGTTGATCGCCGAATAGTGGGATCTGAAAAAAATTAACATAAAATAAACTCAGGTTGTGTGACTCACTGTTAAAGCTGGTTTGCCGGAATGTGCCACTTCCATAGTGCTACCAAGACCTCCATGTGTTACGAACAACTTCACTCGCTTGTCAGCCAACAATGCTGGTTGTGGTACCCATTTCTTCAAATACACATTCTTTGGGATCTTATGCATCATCTCATCATGTTGTTCATATTTCCAGATGAAAGTGACATCGGGAAGGGATTTGAATAGTTTCAGGAAGCTTGCTTTATAGGATTCTGGCATTTGGAATGATCTTACTACTGATCCAAATGATATTAGAACTGTGGATGGTCTTTCTTTCAAGATATTCTCATATTCTTGGGGGAGATCGCCGACCTTCTTCTCTTTATCAATAGTTAATCCACCAATGTTCACAACACTTCCAATATTTGGAATAGCAAAGTCCAGGTAAGGATTCGAATTGGCAAAATAATACGGTGAACTGGCTATCATTTCTTGCCACGTGGGAATATCATCTCTCCCAATCAATGTAACATATTCCACATGTTGAACTTCGAGCAACCCGAAATTGCCTTGACCCTGAACAACAGAGTGGAACACATCGTTTAGTCGATCCAGAAAACCAGCTTCCCGTCCAGACCGCGAGAATTCTCCCGGTATATAGCCAATGTTATTGGGTTGTCCGACAATTGACTGTGTTGAGAATCTCCCACCAGACATGACTGATATAGTTTTAGGGATATTGATAAGATGTGCAAGATCTGAATCAAGATAGTTTAAAAAAATGAGAAATGATATGAGACATACAGAAAGGAGACATTTCAAAAGTCTCAACAACCAATGCATCAAAGTTTTTCGCTTTCAACATGGCGTGGAACTCCTTGTCTTGAACAAGCTCTGAAAATTAATAAACAGTAATTCTAGTGAACCTTCTGAAAAACTTACGCTTTCCCAAGTTACCAAACTTCTCCATCATCATTTTTGGGAAAACAAAAATTCCAAAAAGAGGGTTATTGAGAATTGATGTATCCCAAAGTTGTTCAAATGTTTCTTCTTTTCCCTTTTTCAATTCTTCAAAATTTTCCGGGTAGTAATTGATTATCTGAATAATTGGGTGTATAAGGGATATGTGGATTCTCAAACCTCAATGTTCTTGTTCTTGAGTAGACCATCTATGTTTTTCAATGGAAGGTGATGGCTCAAAAGAGCAGTCTGGAATAATAGAATTACCAAAACACAAGCCTCATCTTCAAAACTTACCACATTATGTCCACCATCCGCCAAAACATTGGCCAACTTGGCCATAAATTTCAAGTGACTATAACCCATAACAGGTAACGATACCAAATAGTTATAGGTTGAAACATAGCTCAACGCAAAGCATAAAAATAGTGGAATAATTTTCATGACTGATTGAAATCGTCATCCCTCTTTCGTTTTAAATACCTCTTATCAGCAGAGTGTAGTTTTTGGAGTATGTAGTGATGATTAAAAGAAACAACTTTCAGTGGAGCAGACTTTTTTCTCACAAGAGAGTACAATATGGATGTATGGCTCTTCGAAGAGATAATAGAGCTATGTATCTATTTGAGGACCTTAAATTTCCTTTGTTAAAAAAAAATCACCAGTAGATAAAATAAGGGAGATTAAGTTTAAGTTTTGCTTTTATAACAAGTAAAGCCCAAAATACTCTTCTGACCAAGTGGATAAACTGTTCTTTGTTTTGTATTGAAACATTTTTTAAAAGCTATACCCTAGGATGACAGTTAGACATAAGTCACATTAAAATTTCACATAAATCACATTCAAATCAAAATCTGAATATTTCCTAGCATTGTAGACGACCTCTGAAAACCCAGAAAAAATTTTGGCTTCGATCGAACCATTTTCAGCAGAGTTCCATTTTCAGTCAGAAATGTGAAATTGTATATATTAATGCACGCTACTGTAGGTGTATAGACATTTACTATTTTATTATTTAAATGAAATTCATTCAGTTTTAGGTTTGAGGTACATATTTTCTTTAAATTCACATTCTTTGGGATTTTGCGCATCATCTTTATCATATTTACAATTAGACCTATTGTTAATAAAGTAACCTTCATGGCTAATTGGATTATCTTCCACTCGCCTTCCTTTAAATATGTTTTACCAATTGTGTAGCGATTCTAATCAGTGTAGTATTATTCTAGTTGATAGTGCTATCATATTTGAACAGAAGTGATGAAAATCTCCTAAACAATTTTGTAGGAAACGTTTTCATAGAAAAATTATTTATTTATTACCTATAAAACAATCATTCAGTTTTTGACTTTCTGGTGAACACCAAACGACATATTAGCTTATAAACAAGGTACAAGAAAATTACAAATATGGACCCTAAAAATACGAATACATCAATATAATAAAACGCAATGAATCCATTTTGTTGATTCTCTGGGACTAAGGTTTCTAGTTTTGGAAACTTTACAGAGAATTCCATATGTTTCAGGAAATTTTCCTTCATATCAACTGGCTGGTTATGAAGAATCTCTTGAAGTTGTTTAGCATTAGCATCGTATTTTGGATTCTCAATCATTTCAGTGACCACTTCAATCAATTTTGGGGAATGTGGTACATCGTTCTTGTTATAGGCTCGCGCTCCATTATGTCTAGAGAGCATAATTGCGTTGTTAGGTTGATCGCCGAACAATGGGATCTGAAAATAAAATTTTCATACTGTTGCTTTGGTCAGACATACCATCAATGCTGGTTTACCGGTGTATGCCACTTCCATAGTGCTACCAAGACCTCCATGAGTTATAAACAACTTCACCCGTTTGTCAGCCAACAATGCTGGTTGAGGTACCCATTTCTTCAAATACACATTATTTGGGATCTTATGCATCATCTCATCATCTTTCTCATATTTCCAAATAAATGTGACATCGGGGAGAGATTTGAATAGTTTCAGGAAGCTTTCTTTGTAAGTCTTTGGCATTTGAAATGATCTAACCACTGATCCAAATGATATAAGAACTGTGGATGGTCTTTCTTTCAAGATATTCTCATATTCTTGGGGGAGATCGCCGACTTGCTTATCCTTGTTAATGCTGAACCCTCCAATGTTCACAATACTTCCAATATTCGGCTTAGCAAAATCCAAATACGGATTGTTATTGAAAAAGTAGTAAGTCGATTTGGTTATCAAATCTTGCCACGTTGGGACATCGCCTGTTCCTATAGCTTTAGAATATGCTAAATGTTGGACATCTAACAACCCCATATAGGTTTTTCCTTGAAAGACGGAATAATATATATCATTCAACCGATCCAAGAAACCAGCTTCCCGTCCAACTTGTGAAAAATCACCCGGAACATATCCAATGTTGTCAGGTTGTCCGAAAAGTTTCTGAGTTGACAATTTTGACGCAGAAAAAACTGATATTGTCGTAGGTATGTTGATAAGATGACCAAGATCTATAAAGATCCACGGTATATCGTAAATTACTTATAGCTTACAGAAAGGCGAGATTTCAAAAGTCTCAGCAACCAATGCATCAAAATTTCTTGCTTTCAGCTTAGCATGAAACTCCTTGTCTTGAAGAAGCTCTGTAATTCAAACAATAGTGTTCTGAATCAGCACTGAATCAACTAACGTGTCCCCAAATTCTCAAACTTGGACAACATATGTTTCGGAAAGGCAAACATTCCCAATACAAGATTATTGAGCAACACAGAGTCCCAGATCACTTCGAATGTATCTTCTTTTCCCTTTTTTAGGTCTTCAAAGTTATCAGGGTAATAGTTGATAATCTGAATCGTAATATTTTGATGAGATAAGTAGAATATATAAAGTAACCTCAATGTTTTTGTTCTTAACTATGTTTTCGATGTTTTTCAGTGGTGCGTGATGAGTGAGAAGAGCAGTCTGGACGAAAAATGTCTTCAAAAGTCAAAAACAATTTTTCAAAAAACTCACCACATTATGTCCACCATCCGCCAGAACATCCGCCACATTGGCCATGAACTTCAAATGACTATACCCATACACAGGAAGTGACACCAAGTAGTTATAGCAAAGAACATTGTTGAATATAAGACATAGACCTACTATTGACAGAGTAACCATCATGACTAATTAGACCATCTTTCACTCTTCTTTAAATACATTTCGACAATTGTGTAGTTTCTCTAGTTTCTCTAGTTTCTATATTGACATCAACTTCAGAATCAAACAACTGATACAGATGTTTTGTTTGTTGTGAAATTGCATATTATGTATAATCGGACCAAGTCCAAAAAATTCATGCTGTCTCAGATTTTCTGGTGTGAATGAAAGAGCTTGTAAGCCTTTAAATAATTTACAAGAAAATACCAAACATAGTCCCTAAAAATAGGAATACATCAAAGTATTATTAAGCGATGAATCCGTTCTTGTGGTTCTCTGGAATTAACATTTCCAACTTCGGAAACTTGACAGAAAATTCCATATCCTTTAGCAGATTTTTTTTTTGGATCAATTGGTTGGTTCAGAAGAATCTTGAAATAGTTTGGCATTTTTTTCGTGTTCTGGATTCTCAACCATCTCAGTGACAACGTCTATCAATTTTTGGGACCAAATCTCGAATTGGTGAAAAATTAATTTCAGAAAGTTGAACTTCTTTTTGAGAAGAGCCAAGATCAAATTGGTTCCATCATAAAAAGTGGCGATCATCGAACCTCCGATCAGAAACCAACACAAAAAAGTGAAAACAGAGAAAGGCGATTTCTGCTTCTCAACAATTTGAATGATTTCTATCTCTCTCATTTGATGATATTTTCAGGTTTTTTGGTCAATAGAACAAATTATCAATTCTCAAAAATCGTATCCCAATAGTAGGTAACAAACATGCCTAGGTGTGTGGTTGATACACAAGACATTCGACATAATATCAGAAGTTCGAATCTAGTCGTGAAAATTCAAATGAATGAATATTCATAACATTAGGAATACATTTGATGATGTTTGTTGGGACTTTAAAAAGGATTTCTTAAATGTCTCGACTAGCCATGGAAGCTTCCGAATCTGGCAAAGTTACTAGGGTAAATTTTTCATTTTTTTTAAGGGGCTGTCGTAGATTTGTCATTGATTCTTTGATTTTTACTATACTGGTGTAGTTTCTCTAGATTATGGTTAATTTTCGATCAGTTTTATGTGATTTTGACTAACTTCTGAAAAAAAGAATCACAATTTTCTGAACTTAATTTTTCTAAAAATCCAAAACGACGATTGTAAATGACTCAAATACCATACAATTAATATCAATCTGGTCAGAATCTGAAGATCTACAATAAATATTCACAAATTTCAACCGAAAAAATCACGAGATCAAAATCTGATAAAACAGAAACCAGTCAAGAAATCATGACATCTACAGTGAACCTTCAAGAGTTCCCGACATGAAAAGGTATTCACCACCAAAAAATATCCTGAACTCTTTTTCAATTAGGTGGACACATTTTTCAATTAGGTGGACACTTCTTGGAGTCTCGGAATTAACAACAACCACCGAAAAAATGCAGTAACATGTATACGCCGCTCCAACTCCTGAATTCACGTGGATTGTCGAATTCTTCTACTTTGTTAATCCACCAATTGAAGAAGAGACAATGCGATTCTAACTAAATTGTAAGTTGCCTTATCGAGCGTTTTTCGAATATGTTTACAAATCTTTTCATATCTCACAAAATCTACTGTAATCCTGTCAGAGCCTTGTAGAATCAATGTAAATCTCAAATGAACAATTACCAACACCTACACTACACCGGATGAAAACCTTTGCTCCATTATACCTAGAAATCGTAGGTAACCTTATCAAGCACTGTTTGGACCTAATTCCAAAGTTTCCTTATCTTTAATCTACTATTGTCAGAACCTATCTAATCTACAAAGCCTAATCGAATAACTGTAGAGCTATAGAAATAATTACGATGAGAAGAGCTAGAAGTGCGACATTTCCACCTATCCTAAACCGGATGAAACATGAACCCGCTCCCTGTCTCGGCTTTTCTGCGAATCTGGAGCATAAATCAATAACAACAACGATAATTCACCGCCTATCGACTTTTACGCGGTAGGCGGAGGCACTAACAATAACAATGATTTAAATATGATCTGTTGACGATTGTGAAAGAAGCTGACCACCGGTGTTGTTGAAGTTGAAATCATACTTGTGCCAATCTTGCTCACATGCCTGAAAAATCAAGGAGTTGATATCAATTTTCAAATTTTCAGACCCACAATTCTTTACATATATCAAAGAACCTTTATTCTCTATTTCTCAGAACTCTTTGCATCAGAGAACAATGAAAGTTCGCGAGCTCTTACTCACAATTTTTTTTTAAAATGTGTACACCTATAAAGTTTGAGCTTCTGATCATGCAATATTTTTTGTTCGCCGGAAACTTTTGTGAAAAAAAGTAATGAAGGATCAATGTTCTTACATTTTTTATTCCAGTTTTCTATTTTTATTATTTTGACCTACAAATGTGATTCTCTTATTTTTTCTCACTATTTCACTTGATAGATCGAAAATATTTTTCATGTTCTACATGTTTCAAAAAAATGTGGGTCTAGGATTTTGTTCGTGAAAAACAGAAGTCTCTGTGTATCAGATGGAAGCTTTAAAAAATATTGGCATAAATTCACTAACCATTTTCTCAATTCTCCAAAATAATGTCCATGATTCTTGACTGAACAATCGCCGCAACTCTTTCCGGTTTCGCCTGGCCTCTTGCACATTCCAATATCCTCCCAGTCATTTGATCAACCAGTCCTTGTGTTCCAACTCATATCGCTAACCATACGCTTTCTCGGAAGTCTTAATAATTAGCTCCCATTTCAAATGGAGATCTTCCAAATGTCAAGTCGAAGACTAACTTCGTCAAAGTTGCTGATAGTAGAATATCTGAAATTAAATGATTGAATTGGGAACCTAGAAAAAAATAATACCCGACAGCGAATCGAATCCAAAACTTTTTGTAGAAATATAAATCACAAATATCCGGAACTATTTGACAAAAGCGATGTGGCGAACACCAAATTTGGCACGATTTTCATTATCCAGTCGAGCGAAGAGCAAAGGATGTGAAGCCTACTCTCAGGATACCTGAAAGATAATAAAAAATGCAAGGGAAAATCATCGATCAGGTTTGACTTGATGAAAACTGCAAATTTATTCGTGTTATTTGTGAAAATATTCTGTATTTCTCAAGTTTAATCCCTTCCTTTTCTAAACGCAAATAACAAAAATCTAATTTTGGCACTTGCGCGTGAAATTGGCGTGGTGTTTGCGGAAAATGTGCGGAAAATTACGCGATGTTGCACACAGGAGAAAGGAGGAAATTCAAAATTCTTTTCTTTCGAAATAATTTTTTTTTTGTTGTAGTTATGTTTATTTTTCGGAAAGCAGGTAACTTTTTCGGGAACCCGGTAGCTTTTTGGGAACTCGGTAGCTTTTTCGGGAACCCGGTAGCTTTTTCGGGAACTCGGTAGCTTTTTGGGAACCCGGAGAATATAAAATCCTATTGTTCGCTTTGAAAAGATGGCCCACTAGTGAGTTATAAAGAAAAAATTGTTTGTCCGAGAGAAATAGATGAAATGGGGGACGAGCAAATCTTCGGCCATATTTTTTTCTCTCCCACTAAAAAATAAAATATAATTGTGCCTCGTGTGATTTGTTTCAAAAAATTGTGGATCTGGGATTTTGTTCATGAAAGCTTATCAAAGTAGAATGGCATAAACACTCACCAGTCTCTTCTTCTTGCAACATAATATCCACATCATATCATATCACTCCTGTGTATTTTTCGAGCAACAGAATGTTCAGTCGAAGGTGAATGCCGTCAAAGTTGCTGAGTATCCTCTCTGGAATTTAACGATTGATTTGGGGAACTAGATAAAAATAATACTTGATTGCGTATTAAATCCAAAAATTGTTGTAGAAATATGTAAATGACCAATGAGATGAACGAGTTGACAAAAACGATATGGAGAAGATCACACGTGCCACGATTTTCATCATCCAAAGAGCAAAGGAAGCGCATTGGCTTCACAGGCAACCTGAAATATAACAAATAATGAGACGAAGCTGATCAGTAGTGAGGACTCCAAAAAATTATCAAACCTAGAAGCCTAGAAAAATCATCAATCGGTGTTTGACTTTATGAAAACATCAGGTGCATCTTTGAATTATATAAATAAATTAGATTTTATGTGATAATTTTTTAGTTAATTGTTAAAACGCAACATGAAACAATGATTTTTCAAGCCTCTGGATATTAGACGATTTTTTTGAATAACGGATCAAAGTTGTTACATTTTCTATTTCAGTTTTCTATTTTTATTATTTTGATCTACAAATTTTGCTTCTCTCATTTTTGCTCACTCTTTCGTTTGATAGGTTTAAAACATTTTTTTGATCTACATGTTTCAAAAAACTGTAGGCCTGGGATTTTGTTTGTGAAAAATCAGAACACTCTTTGTATCAGATGGCAGCTTTAAAACAAATTGGCATAAATTCACTCACCATTTACTGTATTCTCCAATATAATGTCCATGATTCATGATTGAACAATCGCCGCAACTTTTTCCTGTGTCGCCTGGCTACTTATAAGTACTTGCACATTCCAATATCCATTTAATTAATCAGCTCTAGTGGTTCAACTCATATTGCTTTACCATAAGACTTCTCGAATGTTTCGATAAACTGTTCACATTGAACTGAAGATGTCAAATCGAAGACTAACTCCGTCGAAGTTGCTGATAGTAGAATGTCTGGAATTCAACGATTGATTTGGGAAACTAGATTTAAAAAAAATACTTGAGAAGAACGAGTTAACAAAAACGATGTGGCGAACACGCGAACATGATTTTCCAGTTGGGCGTAGAGCAAATGGCGCGCATGGACAACCTGAAATATAAGAAATAATACGACGAAGGCTGGTCAGTATTTAGAATTTTAAGGAATGTCGCATACATGGACAATCCCGGAAAATTAATCAATTAGTATTTGGCTTTTATTAAAATTTTTGAAGTATATACTAGGAAGGTCAATGTCGTCTTGAAAAATCAAAAAAAAAAAAATTATAATCCTAAAAAAGTATGGCAGTCACTTCGTTGATAGCAAATTTTTGAATCAAAGAACAAAATTGATGTTAAACTTCTCGTTGTGGTAGGAATATACCTTATTGTCAGAGTTCCTACTGAACATCAGCGGCTTTCAATTTCTCTGCTTGTGAAATTAAACAATTAAATTTTTTCCTGGTTTTTCATTAACTTTTATAAATTTTTAAGAAAGTACCTCGTGAAGAGATCCATGTTGAAACTCCCGATGGCTGTGATAGCAGAGGAAAGGCTGATCTAAAAATCAAATGAGAGATTCTCATACATTTATAATTGGGAAACTGTTTACCATTCTGCATCTGATTCTTGTCGATTGCACCAGTTTCATAAATTGCCATCCACTTGTAAAACGAATTCACATTCTTTGGGATGTCCTCGTTATCATATTCTCCTTGATTTTCCATGAAGTATATGCGAAAAACTCGCTCCCGAATAACCATACGCTTCCGGATATTATCGATTCTATTACAAAGCTTCTCCCAACATTGCTCTTTGAACCTATATTGAGCTACTGTCGAGGTACAAGCCAAAACGAGCCAATACAAGTCAACGATTTTTTTTCGTCTTTCATACGTCATCCTTGAACTTCTGAAAAATTGTTGTCGCAGATAATTTATAAAAATTGTCGCAGATAATTTATAAAAATTGTCGCAGATAATTTATTGATTTTCTAACATTGCCATTCTCATCCGTTTTCAATCGACGAAGCATAGTTAACCAAATGTGGGTGTATTTCAAATTTTTTGTTGTGTTCCAGCTCGATTCCATTCCTCTCCGACCAACTTCATAATAAGTTTTCCAGGAAGAAAACGTCGACTATCATCCAAATTCAAGTATCGCGAAGAGGTCAATTGAACAAATCCAGTCTGAAAATATAAAATGAATACTTATTATTTAAAAGAGGGAAAAACTTGAATACATTGCCGGGAATTCCCCAGTAGTTTACGAACAGCATCGAAAGCGGCACCAGCAAATCATGAATTTGTTGAAACATACGACGATGAAACAGAGATAGCAACGATCTGAAAAACATCTATTAATCAGATTGAAAACTATACTCTTTTGGTAGTACATACTTTGGGTTCGGAACTAAGACTTACATATCAACAATTGAAAACATTGTTTTTAAATCACAATTTAAGTTGGATGACGTTTTCTTTATTTTATGTTAAGTTTACGAACTTTTTAACGTCTATTTTAACTTTGAAAATTTGATATTTTTCGACAAAACTGATAGATTCACGTGAAAGGATGTTAATATTCACGAAATTCGTTTACCAATAAACAAGTTTAATATAGAATTTAATACTGTGGTTCATTTTTCGAAATATTGCGCTTAAATCTAGCTTCAAATTTGATAGACCTGGATCTAATTTCAATAAACACTAAAAAGTTATACCGATGAAATCTGATTGATCAGATGTTTGTAGATTTCCAAAACCATAAAATCGAGAATGACGTTGTAGAAACTTCTTCGTATTCCAGCTCGCTCCACATTCTAACTGTCCAGGCGCATATGAATCGGTTCAGGAGATAGTCTTCGGAGATAATCGAAGTCTTATTGGTGCGGAGATGTCGATTTGGTTGAACGATTGCAGTCTGAAAATAAAAAATACGTACATATTATTGAAGAAAATGAAAAATTAGAATATGTTGCCAGGAAGGTCCTCGAGCGAACTAGGACATGATGGATGAAGAACATTGAAACCGGCACCAGAAATACTTGTAAATGTTGAGAAACCACGAAATGAAACTGTTTCTTCAATTGCGTATATCTGAAAAAATGCATAATTCTCAGACTGAAAGCTTTCATGTATATTTTCTTGGGTAAATATTTTCATATCAAAAATTACGAATTTAACAATAAAAAATGCTCTAATTCAGTTTATAGTCACAATTTTGGTCACTTTTAGATGAAAATATTTGATTATGTGATTTTGTTCTGGCTGCACTGGAAGATCAATAAATCTCAATCTATTGAAGAAAATCCAGAGATGAAACTATACTAAATACAACCAAGTAAATATAACTTTGACTCGTTTTCAATAAATGCTTACTTTTTATAATTCGAAAAATTCAGCTCCATCAAATCCTGCATTAAATTGACGGAAGCAAAGTTGATTTGTTGTTTTTGAAGTTTGATGTTGAGCGATTGAGTGATTGTAGCCTGAAAATGAAAAATAAGTACCTAAAATGGGGAAGGGGAATAATCAGAATATGATGCCAAGAGTCCTCCGACGAGCGAGGACATGATGGATGAAGTACAGCGAAACGAATATGACTTGAATTTGTGGAAGAAACAACGAGATGAAACTTTTTTTGAATTGCGTGTATCTGAAAAAATTGCACAATTATCAGACTATTATATCTTGGTTGCAGCTAATATGGTCATTCTCAAAATTAGAAATCTAGCAATAAAAAAACTTACTTTTTATATTTAGAATGATTCAACTCCATCGAATCGTACAGTAAATTGACCGAAGCAAACATGAATTGTTGTATTTGAAGTTTGATGTTGAGCGATTGAGTGATTGTAGCCTGAAAATGAAAAATAAATACCTAAAATGGGGAAGGGGAATAATCAGAATATGATGCCAAGAATCCTCCAGCGAGCGAGGACATGATGGATGAAGAGAATTGAAACCGGCACCAAAAACACTTGTAGATGTTGAGAAACCACAGAAATGAAGATTTTTTTTTGTTGATTTGTGTATTTCTGAAAAATTGCATAATTATTAGACTGAAGATCAATATATCTTGGTTGAAGTTTATGTATGTTTTAATTTTGAAAATTATATTTCAAACTCTGAAAAATTTATAAAATTCTATAGCTTTCACACTTTTCGATGAAAATATAAGATTGTGTGAATTATGTTTATGTTGTGCTAGATGATCAGTAATTATAAATCTATTTTGAATTAAACTTATTTTCAATAAAATCTTACTTTTTATATTTCCAAAGAATCAGCTCCATCAAATCCTGCCGCAAATTGATCAATGCAGAATGACCGTACTGTTTGGCAATGACATGTGAGAAGATGGAGTGTTCTGAAAATTAGATTATAAGATTTGTTAAAAGAATTTGCAAAATACCGTGATGTGAAGATTTTTTGTCGATTTCAACTATGTCAAGCATATATATTTATATTTGAATTTCAGACTCCTGTCCAGGTGACATCGCATCTCTTACACATCTTTCGAACAAAAATTGGTAGAATTGCTGAGCTCGGCATTTTTTATTCGATATCTGTAATAAACAGCGTTGTTAAGTTTCGAAAACATGCTAATTTTATTTAAAATTAGGATGGTTTGATAAAAAAATTTATATCAAAAGGTGGTTTCGCGAGGATTTTTCGAAAAAATGAAGTTTCACAAAGTTTGAAAAAACTTACGCAAGTCAACCAACAATACGAATATTCTCTTTTTGATTGGAATTGATTTGAAATCTTTGGCGATATCTTCTGAGTGGCATCGAAAGAGACATTTTAGAAGCTGTGATGACTTCTGTAGTTGAGCTCAAAACTTTGCAGTAGTTATTCTTGATATATCCTCCGAGTCGATAAAATGTTTTGTCCAGTTTTTGAATTTAGTAACATTTTGATTCCGTTATTTCGTTTGGCACATAAGTGAAGCCAAAATCCTGTCGAAGTGTTGAAAAATTTGAAAAGTTCCGTCGTCTTGCAGCAAACATTGTCGTCGGGGTGAAATACAAAAAAAGGGGTATGGAATTACAAGAAAGGAAATTCATAGCCCGGACTGTACATTTCAAAAAAAACTATAAAAGGCTATGAATTACAAATTGGAAAATCACAATTACGTAATTTATGAAAACAAGAAGAAATTACAGAGAACAGGGGCATTTTAAATATTGTGAATAAAAAACGTGAAATTGAAATGGGTACAAAGATTGAGGTTTCAGAATGACAAAAAAAATGAAGCAATTTCAGAACTATCATTCAGAAAAGAAGAACAAAGGAAGGGGTTTCATTATTACATTTATGATTATTATTTTTTTTTTTTACTCAGCGAGTGAGTTTTTTTTTCTTTTTCTTTTTTTTAGGATTAGGGGTAGAACAAAAAATTATGAAATTGAGAGTTCAGATTTCGAATAAACAAATAAAAATCCTATAGGTCGGAAAACTTCGAGGATAAGCTTTGAATTATAAAAAGTCTAAAACACTTTAAAAACATAAGGAAACAAGTTTAGAAGAGTTTTAAAAAGAAGATGATGAAAAAACAGAAGAAAAAAACTGCGAACTTGCTTACAAATAACAAAAAGCAGTTTACAGTTTTTTTTTTTTGATTCAAGAGAAGACCTTAGAAAGTTGAAAAACAGTCTTGTTATTTGTATTTTCAGCGAATTTTACTGAAAACGACTGTAGTAGATTTCTCTCGCCTTATTTTATTTTTCAATGATTGATTTCATTGAAAACTCTTCACAAATCCGCCGAATTTTACGAATTTTGTGAAAAATAAATAAATTTGAAAAAATAAAGACGAGAGAGTGTGTGTCTTCGAGAGGTAGAAAAGAAAATTGGCCGAGGTTTTTCTCGACCGCGCGTATTTCTCTCAGAAAACACAGAAAATTTTTGTTTGTTGTTTGTTGTTTTTTTGTTCCTAAAATGTCTAGTTTTTTGAAAACCAAATATCGAATGTGAGGGAAACTGTTCTCAAAAATTATTTCATGGTTCCACGAAAAATTAAGAACCTGAAAAATAAACATTTTCCCTCAAAAAAAAATGATCCACGAGTCGGCAAACATTTTCCATCTCATTTCTCATTTTTACTTGAAGTCGTAGAAATTGGATGAAATTTCTTCAAGTTAGTACAAAAATAAAAATAAATACAGACAAAACAAATGAATTATTAATTAATTATTATTAGGTGCCTCACTTCTATTTATTTTTTTAGTTTTTATTTTTTCGTTTGTTTTATTTTTTAGTGTTTATTATTATTTTTTTTTTTTAGGTTTTTTAGTTGAGGGCTTTTTTTATTTAGTTTTGAGAGCTTCTCCTTGAATTTTGTTCTAGAATAATAATAATATTACGTGAAAGTAATTCAAACAAAAAACTCACTTTTCAAGAATACAAAACAGCGTGTAATCCAATTGGCGTTGTGTCAACCAATTGGCAATTGCTCTCTTTTTGTGTCATAATATTTTGTGGTTTTTATGGAATCTGATTGTTGCTCATCTGAAAATTACTCAAATTTTATTCATTTCCACCAAAAACAACTTACATTTGAACGTAGAATAGGCGCCTCGAATTCCATTGGTGTTTTTGTCTACCAATGGAATGTTTCGTTGTGAGAAATGTATTCCTTTTCATGATCCATAATTTTTTTACTCGTTAATTTGACCGAGTTTGATAGAAAATTTGTACATACGCGATGTATCGATGACTCATTTTTGATGTAGAATAATCCTCAGTTTGTAATATGTTTAATTGTCAATATTTATAGAATCCGTTTCATTATTCGATGCAAAAAAGTCGTGTCGTTCGTGAAAATGTGCAGCTCGAATTCATATGTGCTCACATATCCAATCAAGAAATAGCAATTCGAGCTAAAATTTCATAGTTTTTTCTTTTAAAATCTCTAGATATCTTACCTTTTCAAATGAAATATGCTCTCGAGAATTAAAAATCCATCATTGATTAATAATTCCATTAAAAAAGGACGAAATTTATTCGAGGAGATGATCTTCCGCATTCACTATGTGTTCTTCTCTTACACAAAGTAACATGAAGTTCTTTTCCTTTGATTGTTATATCCAAATAAACTTCGACTTGATCGTGATATTTAGAAGATTTGCTCATTTTGACATAAAAATGAGGTGTCGTTCGTGAAAATGTGGAGCTCGAATTCATATGTGCTCACACATCCAATCAAGAAATAGCAATTCGAGCTAAAATTTCATAGTATTTCTTTTGAAATCTCTAGATATCCTACCTTTTCAAGTTAAACATGCTCTCGAGAATTAGAAATCCATAATTAATTTATAATTCCACTGAATAAAGACATCATTTAGTCGTGGTGATGATTTTCCGCATTCACTATGTGTTATTCTCTTACACAACGTAGCATAAAATTCTTTTCTTTTGATTGTAATATCCAAATAAATTGTTTTCCTTTGATTGTGATATCCAAATAAACTTATACTTGATCGTGATATTTAGAACATTTGCTCATTTTGACATAAAAAAGAGGTGTCGTTCGTGAATAGTGTACCTCGAAGTCATATGTGCTCACACATCCAATCAAGAAATAGCAATTCGAGCTGAAATTTCATAGTTTTTTCTTTTAAAATCTCGAGATATCTTACCTTTTCAAATGAAACATGTTCTCGAGAATTAAAAACCCATCATTGATTAATAATTCCATTCAATAAAGACGAAATCCATTTGAGGAGATGATCTTCCACATTTAATATGTGTTCTTTTCACGTCCTATCATTCTCCTTGAAGTCGGTAATGTGTCGAGAGTTCATGATCATAAAACGTTGAAGTATTGATAGTTTCGATGATAATTTCCAATATAAGGAGACCAATCGGGTATGACGAAGTTTCGTTGTTTGTTTCTTTTCGAGTTTAGTGCAAACAACATCTCGTCTCTTCCTCCATATAATTTCAAACAATTGTCTACCACCACGCTGGTTCATAGACGTCAGCAACGACGCCCAGTTTACAATCGCGTAAAATAATACAACTCGAACTGCAATAGCGAACACAAAGGAGAATAAAATCCTCGATCATTATGCTCTTAAGTCTGCATTTTCGGTTTCTTTAGTGTAAAGTTAGAAACCGCGAGTTTTTAATAGGTCTTCTTATTCCATATTTCATGATTCGTTCGAATCCAGAGAATTTATAAGTGTGTAAAATCGATACCAAATTGTGGACAATTCGACGAATTTGTCCAAGCTCCATTTAAGTCTCCAGGCACAATATCATGATCTTCGAACATATCTCCCACTTTTCCAAATGCATTAATTCATAATACGACGCCAGCCAACTTGATCACATTTGAAGTATTGAAATCCATAATATATTTGTCGTTCAAACTTTGGCTGGTTAATAGTCGAAATTCAATAATTCCATCAAAAACTTCCTCTGACATCCTTCGCAAGCGTTAGGATAAATCCAGAATAAATTGAAGAGCAAAATATGTTTGCAATATCCAGGCACTTCCACTTGGTAGTCAAGTCTACCGAAAATCTGAAAAAATCGATTAATTTTCTATTAAAACTCAAAAACCAACCTGTTTGGGTGCCAAGTCCGTAAGAGCTGAAAGAAATTTCTGCCAAAACCAATTCATAAGCCACAGTATCATGTTACGCCAGATTATCCTGTCCATTTTTGGAAATAAAAATCCATTTTTCGTGGGTGCAAAATCCACTTGTACTCTGAAAATATTGATTTATTTTTGTTTGATGTTTCAAATACCAACCTGATCAAGTGCCAAATCTGTCAGAGCTCGTAATACTATGAATAATACATGACTCCATGCTGACTTGAAAAGAATTCCAGCTTTTGTCATCATTCATATTTTCTTCGCATAAAATCAATCCTAGCGAGTCTTTCAATTATTCCAATTGTGGCACAGTTGTTACTTCTAATGTTCATAATCAATTGAATAGCCCAAATTCCATTCCATATGTTCCAATAATAATATTTCCAGGATACTTCTTTATTAACATATCGTTGAATAAAACAGCGATCCTTTTTTGCCATAAATCCTCCTTTGATCTTTATTTTTTCGCGTTCTTTTTTTTATCATCTAATCATATATTTCATTTTTCAGAATCCTTTTCAGAACGTCTTCTGGTCCAGTATTCCTTGATCAATCGCGAATACATTCAAATATACCTTTAAAGGTAAAAAGACTCAATAAAGTCAAATATCTCAATAAATTCGTCGGTGAAAAATCTCCCTCCTTTTCCATACTCTTGGTTCTTGCAATATTGAGGAATGAATAGGTGATAAAATTGTCCATTAGGACTTGCATGATCTTCCCATCATCGTAGTTTGTCATATTAAAATATAAGTCCTCGTTTCGGCTCCAATATATCCTCATTTTTGTGCTTTTGTGCAATTGATTTTGATATACACATCATTCGACAATCGTTTCATAATCAAGCGCGACACAGCCTCAAAAAATTCTGTTTTTTCAGTTAAATTTTTAGAAAACTAACCGGAGAACACCAAAATAGCTTAGGAAATCGATAATCCAGTCACAACCGTCCCATAACTTTCTCATTTTCAGGTCCGTCGAGTATCCTTAGTCCGTCGGAAGCAGTCGGAATGGCATTACATGACACGACTCCATATAATATTCATCGAAATATTCCCAAATTTGTGCATCAAAGTCCTTCATCATTCGCCTCATCCGTGAAATATCTTGAGATGCTAGAAACTGTGATTATACTCCATTGTTTCAGCATGACACGTCGAATTGCGGAGATTGATATTCGCACATATTCATTTCCATCAACATCACAATCCAAAACTGCACTGATAATCGTTGTCATAACGCCAGATGCAGCGAAACAAATCGATAATTTATCTCGTTGAAGCAACATACAGACATTGATCGAATAATGACCTCCAAAAAAGGCGTGAAGCTCTCCACAATGTACAAGAAGAACGTGTCCAAGCTGAAATACGGAAATTATTGATTTATAAGGAAGAAGCCGACTCACCTTATCGAACAACGAGAAAAAATATATAGTACAGGAAAAAATACAATAACAATAAGGAAACATGTAAATTTTTTTGGGTTTTGGAATTTTTTTCATTTTTTTTTATTTTAGGGAATTTTTCTATTTTTTTGGATTTTAGGCTTTTTCTTCTTTCTTTTTTTTTTTTTNTTTTTTGAGGAGAATGGGAAATTATATTTACAGGATTTAAAAAGAGGGGAAAAACATATTCACATGATGTAAAAAAAAGAGGGGAAAAAAACATATTCACAAGATTCAAAAGAAGGCAATACAAATATTCACAAGATTTTCAGAAGCGTCTGCCACTTCTCAACATTTTCGGTCGATCTTGGAGGAGGAGCGCGCCGAGGTCGTCATCGATTACACGATAAACTCGCATTTGGAATTTGAAGATGTCGGCGAGTTTTGTCGGAGGTGTCTTCAATAGTCGGAGGCATGTCGTGAGGATCCGTTGGTGAGCATTGAGTGTCAGGAGCATGTCATCCGATCCAGGGTAGATGAGTCCTTGGATGTTGTGCAAGGATCGTCGGATACAGTACTCCGTTTCTTTGAGCAATTCGACAACTCGCGCCTGCTCCGGATCAACTTCTTCTTCCTCTTCGTCGGTCTCCATGCCATCCGACCCTTCTCCACTCTCGTCATCCTCGCTCTCTTCGTCCATCTCCACATCTTCAGCCTCTCTTTCTTCGCCTTCTTCCATGTCTTCCTCGACCTGATCTTCTGGCACTTCCTCAACCAATTCCCCTGCCGTTTCGTCCGCGATCATCATCGTGTCCTCTTCTTGCCCATATCCATTGTCTGCCACTTCAAATTCCATGGGCTCGAACTCCACACCGCGCGGCACATACATCTGAAAAAAAAAGATTTCTTTGAGAATATAGTACCATAAATGTGAATATTTATTTTATCTTTATAATTTTTATTTTTTTCAGAAAACAACTACAGTGCGAAAACCATCGATTTGCCTATCTTCAATTCAAAAAATCACATGTTTCCGAAGGCCCATCCACTATATCTGTGAACTAGTCATGAAAAGTGTCACAGAATTGTTGATGGGTCAAGGATTCTATGTGAAATTTGTTGAATTTTCTCC
Source organism: Caenorhabditis sp. 38 MB-2015 (assembly GCA_900536415.3). Classification (NCBI taxonomy): domain Eukaryota; kingdom Metazoa; phylum Nematoda; class Chromadorea; order Rhabditida; family Rhabditidae; genus Caenorhabditis; species Caenorhabditis quiockensis. The sequence continues at coordinate 51,777 of LR552722.1, forward strand.
AGACAAGATCAAGGTGAATATAAAATGGGTATGCACGCAAAAATCACGAGAAAAGAGAAAGTAAATCTATGTAATTCCCAGGTAAGTTTCATTGAAAAAAAGCTTTTTTTTAAATAAAAATTCAAAGCCGAAAATAAATCGCGTGATGCTCTAATATTCGTAATCTACTCACAAAATCATTATTTTTACAGGTTCTTCTCGAACAATAGCGAATTCTATCCCAACATTGGAATATTTTATGGATTTTTGATTGCAAAAAATTACCATCAGGTATGGTCACATTTTTTTAACTTCGAAATTCGTCAATGCTGGATCTCAATAGCAATCATGTGTTTCCAAAGACCCATCCACTCTATCTGTGAGCTGATCATGAAAAAGTGTCACAGAATTGTCGATGGATTGAGGATTCCACGTGAACATTGTTGCATTTTTTGCGGGAAAGATCAAGGTGAGTGCAAATATCAGGTCGATACACGTAAAAATATATTAAAAAGCTGATTATGAATATCTTAACATCCTAATTAAAATCGAAATTCACTTCAAAAATCATTATTTTTCCAGGTTCTTCTCGTAACAATAGAATTTTCTACCAATGATGGGACCTATTTGGAGAATTCGATTGGAAAAGAAAACGAAACTCAGGAATAATAATAATAATGATATTTTTTCATGTTGGAGAAGTCAAGTTTCTCAAATCTAGGTCTTTTTGTTTTAAAATTCAAGAAAAATTGATTTCTTTTAAAGAATTTTTTGAAGTATTATAGTTTTTAAAAATATAGAAATTGTAGAAAAATTCACCTCCTCTTCTTTCCGATCTTGAGCAATGTCGGCTTCTTCCGGTTCAACACAATTCTCCTCGTTTCGTGGTGCCACAGCTGCCAATATTTCAGCATCTTCTAAAACTTTGGCAGAATTGGTGATGTTCGGTTCGGCATACACTTCCTCTTCCACTTCATCCTCCTTTCTTCCAGGCTGCGCGAATCGACGTGATTGGTGAGAGGTTTGAGGACCATTATCATCATCATCATCTTCCTCCAGCGCTTCGACCACTTTGGGCACTTTTCTCTGGAAAACGACTTGTTAAAAGACATGTTTTTGTTTCTATTATTCTAATCCATAAGAGGGTTTATTTTACAAAGGTAAGCTAGCTCGTAAAATTATTTATGGATTCCTGAAAGGAAAAACATGTGTTTCCAAAGATCCATCGACTATATCTGTGAGCTGATATGAAAAGTGTCACAGAATTGTTGATGGATCGAGGATTCTACATGAATTAATTTCCTTCTCGCTTTTGAAATCCAGGTAAGTGAGAATAGGGGTTACTTAAACATGGAACTCCCAGTCATCAAAGGTTCTCAAAAAGTTAAGATTTTTCAGGTTGTTCTCAAGATCGATGAAGCCCAGAAAAGCTGGTCAAATTTTAGTTTTTTTCACAATGGTTTCAAAAATAATTACCTCAACAACTTCCATTATATTCCTTTCGAATCTCGAATTCACGCCATTGATCGCCGTTGGTTCTGGCTCGATACTTCTATCGGAAGTCTTCTTGGCGGCATTTCTTCGGACTATTCGGCCGTCTGGCATGATGAGTGGCCTGTTGTGGAGGTGTTGGTGATTCCAAAGGGATGGATCGAAAAGTGGAGAAGATGGTTCGAAGAAGATGTTCGGATCGGGTTCGAAGTTACCCCATTCTCTCATCAACAACCTCTTCCGTTCTTCGGTGAGCTTCTGTAAAATGGTATTTTTCATTTTTCTGCTTATTTTCTAGCTATTTTTAGCAAAAAATTGTTTGTTTTTCAAAAAAAAAAAAAAGAATAAGCTTACCGACTCATCGACGTAGAAGAACGGAACCGGAGTGTTGTCTTCATCGTCGATCCTGGCCTCATTGGCATCATCGGTGGCTTCAACTGGAGCATCAATCTGCTCAGCTTCAACAGCTTGATCGTCGCCAACGACTGATTCGACCGCAATTTCTGGTTCCGGATCTTCGAGAGCTGGAGTGGAGTCTTCTGCGCACTCCTGATCGTTGATGATTTCGATGCCTTCTGATGAATCATCGCGGCACATCTCCAATCCTCCATCGTCGTCAACTCGTGCGAGTACAGGATCCTGTGTCGCGTGAGTGGAATCCATCAGCGAATCGACGAATGCATCAGTGACGTTCGTTCCATTTGCCAGATGTTGAACGCACTGTTGCAAGACGTTGCGACTTCTCCTTGCGATGTGTTGGGCGATTGTTCCAATCGCAGTGTCGACGAGTGCGCGACTCGATTCATCGGCAAAGAAGGAGACCGCACCGAATTCCTGGAAAATTGGTAAATCTATTGAATGTTGCGATAATTGTTATATAAAATGAGATACATGGAAAATATAAAGAGATCCCAAATAAAATGGTCCATTTTTTGGTGTATGTTTTTCAAAATGGAGGGTTATATTTCAGATAAAAATATTTGTATCCAAGAATTAACAACAATTTTTCTACACTAATTTCTGTCGAAAATACCACAAAAATCGATCAGCTGGAATAAAGATGTCGAATAAAAGTATTCTGGTATTTTCAAATCATTTTCTTGACTATACACCTCTTGAACCCTGATTCAAACTTGATACTTTTCTATATTTTCAGAGATTCTCATGTCATTCATATACCCTCAAATTGTTCTGGGAATCTTATACTAGGATGGAATCGAAAAAACTCACCGTCGCAATCGTGTGCAGGAATTGACGGCTCTCATCGGCACGTCGGGTCACTGGCGGCGCATCTTCATCTTCGAAGTCCGATGGCCGGCTTCTCTTCAGCAAACTTTGATCGTTTGATCCAGTGGGGTTCATCTGCAAATTAAAGGTTTTTTTTTAATTTTCTGAATTAAAACTCACTTTTAGCTATAGAGCTTCAAACTTTGTTGAATAATCAACGAATTACCTGAAAATTAAATAAATAATAAAGTTCTGCTCAAATTCATCGAGAAGGCGAAAAAATATGTTAGAAAAATAGTGATATAGCAAAAAAAGATTATTTTTTTATATACAACAAATCATCGATCTCAAAAAATCACGAATAAAAGTTAATTTTGGGTTAAGAAGTTTTCTTTGCAAATTCTGATTGATAAATTTATGTTCTTGGGTACTGTACAGGGTCGAATAAGGAAATCAGTTTCTTGGAAAATGTATTTTAAAATTGTTTAATGTGGTTTCCAACGTGGAATTCAAATTTGGCATGGATTATCTTCAGAAATTCGATTATAGGTCGAAAACCCATGGATTATCACTAGGGCGCCTATCCCGACATGCACAAATCAATTTTGACGATAAGAAACAAGATAAAATTTAATTTTGAGAAGATAATATTGATATAATAAAGAAAGAAATAGATTCACAGATTCGGTTTTGTTCTTGAAATTTTTCAAATACAGTCAAATTCAATAAAACTATTTTAAACAATAAAATGAAGTCACAGTAATCTATTGAAAAGGATTTGAACTAAATACGAAGGTTCATTGGAAACTACAGGTAAAAATAATATTGATAAAATTCACTCTATTGATAATCATGATTTTCACTCTATTGATAATCATGATTTCTCTGGACAAAATTTCACAAAAAATAAACCTGGTCACAACAATTTTCATTGAAATGGGTAATTTTTTAAAGTTTTCCGATGAATTGTGAAGAAAATAGATTCAGAAAATTGAGAAAAAAAAATCTACAAAAATACACCAAATTAATAGAAAAAATTGAAGATGACTCCCGATTCTCTCCCGATTCTACATGATCCTGACAATAAAAATAACAACAAAAAATCTTAATTTTTGTTTCTGATTGATAAATTTATGTCATTGGGTACTCTACAGGGTCGGATAAGGAAATCAGCTTCGAGGAAAATGTATTTTAAAATTCTTTAGGGTGGCTTTCAACGTGGAATTTGAATTGGGCATGGATTCACTTCAGAAATTCAATTATTGATCGAAAAACCATGAATTATCACAAAGCGCTTATCATCGATTGATTATTCGTTATATTTCGACATGCACAAATCATTTCGACGTTGAAAAACAAGATAAATTTGAGAAGATATAATAAAGAGAGAAGTAGATTCACCGATTCAATTTGCTGCTCGAAACTTTGGAATACAGTAAAATTCAATAAAATTATTTTTTTAAATAAACTTGAAGTTAAATGAAGCCACAGTAATCTATTGACAGGGATTTGAATTATATAAGAAGGTTAATTGGAAATTACAGGAAAATAATAAAATCGATAAAATGGTTTTCAAGAGCTCTGAACAAAATTTCACAGAAAATAAACCTAAGCAAATTCATCAATGAAAAACAGCAATTTTTATTGAGAACAGGTATTTTTTAAAGATTTTCGATGAATTTTTTTTTTTCGACACCAGTTAATAGAAAAAAAATTGAAAATGAAGCATCTTACAATTCTACATGATCCTGACAATGAAAATAACCAAAAAAAACTTAATTTTACAGCAAAAATCAAGAATTTTCCTTAAAAATTGTTGAAAAAAAATTGGAAATGAAATATTGATTGATGATGACGCCTGTGATCTATAAATTTTTTTTGATCTACGTCGTTTCGTTGGAAGTTTTTGAGTCTATAGTTTAATTACAGCTCTTTAAAAGTGTCTATGTATTATCGAAAACCCAATCATTGTCCTCAGATTACTGTAGTTGGTCTTTTTTTTTTAATTTATTGGAAAATATCTTCTGAACCTGTGTTTTGAGATTAAAAATCTGCTTGGAATTTTTTATTTGTTCACTCTTGTGTTAGACTTTGAGTGGAGCTGCAGTTGTGTGTAGCGTGGTGTAGTGGTTAGCCCGCTTGCCTGCCAATAGTGCGACCCTGGTTCGATCCCTCAGTGGAGGAATTTTTATTTATTTATAAAGCAAGTTACGATTTTTGGAAAAACACATTGAAACTTAGTTTAACAGTACAATATTTCTCAGTTTTTTATTCAGGCGTGCGATCGATTGTTAGATTGATCTGGTTACTGAAGTCGAAGTTTTCTCGCTCGAATTTTAGTATCACAAACTTCTGGAACAAGTTGTCTTTGGTAATCGGACCTGTAAAATTCTACTCTGATATCTAGAATTGAAGCATATCTCATAATACGATAGAACATATAAAATTATCAATGGAGCGTGTGTGACCGGTTCAGTTAAAGCTTGTATGCGTAGATATAATGAAGTGGTGAAATTTGAAAAGGTCCATTCTGGGGGCTCGAATCGGAAGAAATCGTTTTAAAATCTGAATAGGTCTTTGAGTCAGTCTCAGGATCTACAACTTCATGGACTTTCGTAGAGCAACGCAGCCAATCATTTCACCCTCCTTCTCTCTCTTTTCCATCAAATCGATAATTTTTTGTCATATGTTGATTATAGAAATTGTCAAATTTTCAGTTTTTTTTACGAATTTTTAATTATCCAAACATTTTAAAACTTTGAATGTTATATTTTATCTTGATTTTATTTTTTTTTCTCTTTCGTATTCTAAAGAAAAACTTTACATTTAACGATAATTTTCCAGTGATTATGTCGAAGTCAAAGAAGCGTCAACTGCCATTATTTGTCTCAAACAAACGGCAGAAACGGCATCGGTTGATGAAGCAAAAAGACACGGTCAGTTGTAGAAACATTTCTATCGGCTTCAAATACTCAAAAACTTTAGTTTTCTCTTTCGAATCATCAATTTATACCAACATTTTCGATCTGCCACCCAACGTTCAATGGTTGTCATAAGCCTATTGTATTTTCAGATTTTCAATTTGGAGTTTCTCTGGAGAAAACACATTACCAAAATTTGATTTTATTTATAGTTGAACATTTCAGCTAGTTTCAATTTACTGCCATAGATTTACTGTAGTTTTTTGTGAAAAGTAAAACTATCATTATTCAAATTTCAGTGTCAGAAAGTGGTCAAAAAATGATCTTGGTCCAAATGTTGAAAATGGGTCAAAACTGAGTAAGAATCTTGATTTTCAGGAGTCATCAAGATCAGCTCCAGAGCAGAACAGTGTCGCCAGAAGGTTGGAGAATAAAAAGTGAGTTTTATGAATATACATGTTTCTATAGATTCCTATTTGTATCTTTTTTTATCACACAATTTTTTTAGAATGTTTTTCGAGATCGTTTATAAATCTTATTTATTTTGCCTTCCGGGTTTTCAAATTTTCGTCAACCTAATCTCTTAATTCATTTCAAGTCATCCTTTTCTTTTCGCTACTCGTTGATATAAATGTATATTGAGAAGAACCTGGAAAAAACAAGTTTTTGAGAATATTTCCGATGTGACAAACTTCACTTTTTGGCTAAACTCGTAGAAATATACTCACCTTAATTTTTAAAATGAAAAAGGCTTCACGTAGAATCCTCAATCCATCGACAATTCTGTGACACTTTTTATATTAGTGCACAGATAAGGTGAATGGATGTTTGGAAACGCATGATTATTCTTTTTAGATGAACGAAAAATAACTCACACTTGTAGAACAACTCACTGTTATTAATATCAATCGTGGAAAATTAGGCGTCGATGCAAAAAGTAGAATCGAATCTAGAAAATAAAAATGCTACAATGGTATAATTTTGATATAAGAACTCACCAGAAATAAGTTCGACTCGAATATTTGTAAACAAAGTAATACAACTGAAAAATGATGCAATTATTGTACTCCCTTTCAAAAAGAAATAGTTTCCAGCTCATCCGAAGACGAAATACTTGCTTTTCTCCTAGTCTTTGAAAAAGGTTGGAGAATAAAAAGTGAGTTTTATCAATATACATGTATCTATTTTTTTCTATTTGTATCTCATTTTTAACACACAATTTTTTTGGAATGTTTTTCGAGATCGTTCATAAATTTTATTTATTTTGCCTTCCGGGTTTTCAGATTTCCGTCAACGTATTCTCTTAATCTTTTTAAACTTATCCTTTTCTGTTTGCTATTCGTTGATATAGATGTATATTGAGAAGAACCTGGAAAAAGCAAGTTTTTAGAGAAGACTTTCGATGGATCGGGTTTCACTTTCGACCAAACCCGTAACGATATACTTACCTGAATTCTCAGAGTAAAAAAGAATGTGTTACACGTAGAATCCTCAATCCATCAACAATTCTGTGACACTTTTCATAATAGTTCACAGATATAGTCGATGGATCTTTAGAGACACATAATATTCCTTTTTAGACGAACTCTATTTTCCAAAAAAAAATAAGAGAAAAAACAACTCACATTTTTAGAACAACCCACTTTTATTAATATCAATCGTCGAAAATTAGGAGTCGATGCAAAAAGTAGAATCGATTCTGAAAAATAAAAATGCTACTATAGTATAATTTTGAAATAAGAACTCACCAGAATCAAGTTTGATTCGAATACTCGCAATACAGAATTTAATCTGAAATATGATGCAATTTTCGTGAACTCACTTTCAAAAAAAGTTTCTAGCTTATTCGAAGACGAAATTCTCGCTTGTGTCCCAGCAATAACTGCTTCATCATAACTGCTAACCAATAGCACATTTGAATCTCGACTTTAATCACGTGGAATTATTTTGTCGAATTTTCCTGAAAAAAAAATGAAATTTTTAGCTAGCAAAAAAAAGATCAAAACAAGATTTTACAAAAAAAAAACATGGTAATTAGCAAAATTTAGTTTTATTTAAGATTTTATTTTTGTTTTTCTATTTTCGAAAGACTTACTGATTTTTAAACTTTCTGAAACCATTAAAATATACTTTTCTCTTTGCAAAACAACGAATAAAATTGTATCTTGACCTAGGATCCGACAAAAAGCCGAACAAACCACTGACTCGCCCATTTTTCATTTTTTTTGTGTTTTTGCACTTTTTATGTGTTTTCAGAGTTTTCCCAAGTTCTGGGAATTTTTTTTATCAAAACCTAAATGGTAATTTTGTAGAGTAATTAAAGAAAAATTCAATGCAACAAATTTTGAATGTTTTCATTGTAGAAGTTTTCAAAATTTTGAAAGTTTTTCTGTGCATTTGTAGAAGTCTATGAAAATCCTCTTGGAGCTCAATATTAGCGCAGATTCACATTTAAAATATTTAGTATCAGCTCAGAGATAAAGTAACCATAACTCTTTATTACCAGATATTCATAGAAATCTCCCTCGCCACGTTCCAGTTCCAACATCGTTTGCCAATTGTGTGAGGATGGTCTAAATCATCTCCAAAGTCTCGAAGTTCTTTCAAAATTTGTAGTGTATTCTAGTCTAAAGTGTTGATATCAAGTTTCGAGGAAAAAATTAAAAACATGTTTTATGCACAATGTTTTTTATTTATTGCTTTGGATGATCAATTTTGAAAACTATGAGTTGTTTGCGACAATGTTAATAGTCTATTTTTGACACTATAAACTACGAACGAGGGAAGTCGTTTTTGAACAAATTCCCAGAGATTCAACGTTTCAAGATGTTTCGTTGTATAACCTTTTAATATCATTCATTCAAAGTGCCAATTTATATATTCATTCGCTTATCATTCATTCAATGTTGGATGAGTGTTGATCATCGGTATAGCATTCACTTCCTCTTCCACTGTCTCCTCCTTTCTTTCAGGTTCCGCGAATTGACGTGATTGGTGCGAGGTTTGAGGTCCTTGCTCTCTCAACACCGTTTCAAACTCCCGCTCGAAATCCCAACCATCATCTTCCTCCAACGCTTCGACCACTTTAGGCTTTTTTCTCTGGAAAACGACTTGTTAAAGACATGTTTTTGTTTCTATAATTTTACTCTGATAGGGTTGATTTTACAAAGGTAACCGAATTCGAAAAAATTATTTTTGAATCCCTAAAAGGAAAACATGTGTCTCCAAAGATCCATCCACTATATCTGTGAGCTGATATGAAAAGTGTCACAGAATTGTTGATGGATTGAGGATTCTACATGAACTTCCTTTTCACTTTTGAAATTCAGGTAAGTGGGAATAGCGGTTACTTAAACATGGAACTCCCAGTCATCAAAGGTTCTCCAAAAATTAAGATTTCTCAGCCTGTTCTCAAGATCGATGAAGCCCAGAAAAGCTGATCACATTTTAGTTTTTCTCACAGTGTTTTCAAAAATATTTACCTCAACAACCTCCATTATAACCCTCTCAAATCTCGAGTTCACACCATTGATCGCCGTTGTTTCTTGTTCGGAACTTCTATCGGAAGTAGGTTCATATAATGCACACATGAAATAACTCGTCTAACCTTGAAAAGCTTCATTATTAGGGTTAGGATCGCAAGAAAGTTTTTAGAAGTTCTTGGGTGTTTTTTTTGGTTAGTTTCAGGAACCATAAATTTAGGAGCTTTTCGACCAGACTACTTGTCATTCACCGCCAATTTATTCTACTGAAAAAGCGAAAAGAAGAAGAAGACTCTAAATCCCAATTCTATATTGAAATATCAGTTTAAAAATGTGTATTCAATAAATTATTCAATCCGTTTGACTGTTTTTTTAAAAACATTTTCACGTCTGCATGCACCGTGTTTGATTATTGACTTTTTTGGTTGAAGATTTTTTTGAACAGAATAAAGGAAATCCTAAACAACACATCATTTATTTTTTTTCTTTTTTGGTTACTTCTATATCTATGTCTCCCACATTCAAATCTCTCGTAGACAGAAACACAGCAAGCCATTTCATCATCCTCCTGCTCTTTCTGTTCCATCAAATCGATAATTTCTTGTCATATCATGACTTTAGAAATCGCCAAATTTTTAGTGTTTTTCGAATTTCTATATCTCCAAAGTTTTGAAAACCATGAATTTTATATTGATTTTATTTTTTTTTCTCTTTCGTATTCTAAAGAAAAACTTTACATTTAACGATAATTTTCCAGTGATTATGTCGGAGTCAAAGAAGCGTCAACTGCCATTATTTGTATCAACGAGGCGACAGAAACGGCATCGGATGATGGAGCAAAAAGACACGGTCAGTTGTAGAAACATTTCTAGCGGCTTCGAAAACTCAAAAACCTCCCAAAAAATACCAGAATTGTTGATCTGCCAACAAGAGTTAATTGGTCGCCATAAGCTTACTGTAGGTCCAGATTTTCGGCTCGGAGTTTATCTGGAAAAAAACACATTAAAACTTGATTTTATTTATAGTTGAACATTTCAGCTAGTTTCAAATTACTGTCATTGGGTTACTGTAGTTTTTGTGAAAATTAAAACTACTCTTACTTCTCGAATTTTTGTAACAGAAAGTGGTCTGAAATGATTTTAGTCTAAATGTTGAAAACTGGGTAAAACTGAGTAAGAATCTTGATTTTCAGGAGCCATCAAGAAGAGCTCCAAAGAAGAATGGGTCGAACAGTGTGGCCAAAATTTTTGAAATGCAGAAGTGAGTTTCGTAAATTATTGAATCTTCGAAATGTAATTTCATTCTTATTTTCAGGCTCTTCAACATCGGAAACTCGTGTTTCATGAACTCTCTTTTCCAATCTTTGGCGACGCTGGACGGCTTTACATCTCGATTGCGACAAGTCTCTTCGCTCCTTAATGAGAATCATATGAGACGGATGAATGAAGAAGGTCAGAAGCAATGCGAGTTGATGTGAGTTGAAAAATTGTGATTTTTTGTTGAAATTCTTATTATTTTCAGTAAGATCCTTTGTCAAATCCTGCACACCATCACACCACATGGCAAAACAGACAATCTGCCACCAGTCACGAGAGCAATGCTGAAGAACGTGCGCGAGACTGTTGGATCTGTTTACCCGGACTTCAACAATGAATCTCAGCAGGTAAATCGATTTTTCTTATCCGGGGTTTTCAACGGGCCTGAAATAAGAAGCTTGATTATTTCGCTTTCGTTATGATGAGGGTTTGAAACTCAAGATAAAAAAAATTGACTTTGAATTTTTTTGTTCAGGATCCTCATGAGCTTCTTTGCCTTCTTCTCGCACGAATGGAGAAAACAATAAAAAGTTATGCGATGATGTTTCTTAGTGGCAACATTCCAAATCAGTCAAAAACATTCGGATATTCTGAAATTCTCCATTCATCCAGTTTTTTAAATATCAATCCAACTGAAGAGTTCAAATTCTATAGTGAGATTCGGTTCATTTGCTCAAATTGTGAAGATTCTCGGACACAAATCGACGATTCTCGAATGCACCTGAATTTGCCAATATCGTAAGTTTTTTTTTTGCTTTCTTGATCTTCAAAAAAATAATTCTTCAGTGATCAGATAGGCATACAAGAATCGTTTAATGGCGCATTTATCACTTTTGAAAACGACGATGTTCGGTGCCAGGAATGTGGTGGAAAAGGAGCTCTTGTGAGCTCACGCATAAATATTTTCCCACAGTAAGTTTGTTTCTAACAAAATTCAAAACAATAATCATAATTTCAGATCTTTTGTCATCACGTTGGAGCGATATTTGTTGGAAGGAGATGTGGCGAAGAAAGTTGAAGCAAAAGTGCCACTCACCAAATATTTGTACACAAATTGTGTGGCCAAGTTTCAAGAACAAACCTCGGAGGATTCGGAAGAAAAGATTGAAGTTGTTCGAGATCGCGTCGAAGAATCCTTGGTTATTGATCGTCATGACGATGGCAAAGATTCCACGGTTCTTCGCGACACTTTCAACGAATCTTCGTCTCTCCAGATTTTGGATGAGAAAATCAGCACCACAATTCCATTCCATCCATTGTGCAACATTGCTGAAATTCGAAAAATGTTGGGTGTTGTTGATTTGAAACCCGTGAACAACTCATTGAAGTAAGTTGCTTTTGGCTGTTCTTCAGACAAAATTATTTCGAATATTTTCAGAAAACATTTGGCACAATTCCGGAACAATATGGTTGAGGTGGAGGTTACTCTTGCGCCAAAGCTCATCCAAAATGTTCGCGGAGACGGGAATTGTTTTTACCGCGCGGTGTCATGGTTGTTGATGGGTAGTGAGGATCACTACAAGACGCTTCGAAAGAAGGTGAGTCCACGACGAAAATGATGTGGTTTTCTGAAAATAAGGAAATTGTTTCAGAACACTGAATTGATCGCCAACAACACCGCGATATTCTCGACAATCACCAGCGAACCCATCGCCAAAATCGTCGAAAAAGCACAGAAAGATTGTAGCTGGGCGAGCGAGGTCGAAATCATCGGCATGTGCACCCTTTTACAGATAGATGTGAGTTTATTCTAATTCAAAATGGACCCATATATTATTGAAGTATTTTCAGATATACACATATCTATCTGGTAAATGGGTGCGCTACCAGCCGAAGTGGATCACCGGTCAACGAAAACCGGGTTGTTTCTATTTGAATAATAGAAACAATGTTCACTTCGAGCCGGTTATCGATGTTTTCGAACTCTCCAATGATCGATTGCCGAAAAGAGATGCGCCGATTGTTGATGGTGATGGTAGTGGAGTTGTGAAGAGACGCTCGCCGAGATTGTTGGGTGGATTTGATGAATTTGAAGAGAATGCTGAAAGAAAGGTGGAAGTGGAGAAATTGGTGGATATTGGGAGAAAAGAGAGCAGCCGGGAGGATATTGATTGGGAAATGGCCAAGAACTCGCCAGTGTATGCCCTTCGAGCTATGGTTTGCCACCACGGAGCCACTCCAAATTCTGGTACGTTTTAGTAAAACTTATAATTCGTCAATTTTAATTACTTTCTCTTTACAGGGCATTACACGGCTTACACTCGAAATGGTTCCACCGGCGAGTGGCTCTACTGCTCCGACACGGTCATCTACCCGGTGAGTTGTCTCTTTTGGTTCCCATTGAATATTTTTCTTCTAGGTTCCCAAAGAAGAGGCAATGTCAAAGGGTAGTTCGCATGGCTACCTAATCTTCTATGCCAAGATTCAGCAATAGCCCATCAAGATTTTTGTAATATTTGTGTTGAGAGTTTTATCCATGTTTTACCATTTCATAATTTTTTAATTTTTCACTTTTCATTTTCTATTTCAATTCTTTGAGATAAGTTTTATCAATGTACATGTATCTATAGATTTCTATTTTTATCTCATTTTTATCACACAATTTTTTTGGAATGTTTTTTGAGATCGTTCATAAATTTTTATTTATTTTGCCTTCCGGGTTTTCAGATTTCCGTCAACGTATTCTTTTAATCGTTTTTAACTTATCGTTTTCTGTTTGCTTTTCGTTGATATAGATGTATATTGAGAAGAACCTGAAAAAAAAACAAGTTTTCGGAGAAGACTTGATGGATCGGGTTTCACATCCGACCAAACCCGTAACGATATACTTACCTGAATTCTCAGAGTAAAAATAAATGTGTTACACGTAGAATCCTCAATCCATCAACAATTCTGTGACACTTTTCATAATAGTTCACAGATATAGTCAATAGATGTTTAGAGACACATGATATTCCTTTTTAGACGAACTTTCGAAAAAAAAAATCAGAGAAAAAAACAACTCACATTTCTAGAACAACCCACTCTTATTAATATCAATCGTCGAAAGTTAGGCGTCGATGCAAAAAGTAGAATCGATTCTGAAAAAAAAAAAAATGCTACTATAGTATAATTTTGAAATAAGAACTCACCAGAATCAAGTTCGATTCGAATACTCGCAATACAGAATTTAATCTGAAATATGATGCAATTTTCGTGAACTCACTTTCAAAAAAAGTTTCCAGCTTATTCGAAGACGAAATTCTCGCTTGTGTCCCAGCAATAACTGCTTCATCATAACTGCTAACCAATAGCACATTTGAATTTCGACTTTAATCACGTGGAATTATTTTGTCGAATTTTCCTGAAAAAAAATGAAATTTTTAGCTAGCGAAAAAAGATCAAAACAAGATTTTACGAAAAAAAAAACATGGTAATTAGCAAAATTTAGTTTTATTTAAGATTTTATTTTTGTTTTTCTATTTTCGAAAGACTTACTGTTTTCTAAACTTTCTGAAATCATTAAAATATACTTTTCTCTTTGCAAAACCACGAACAAAATTTTAAATGTAATTTGGCCTAGGATCCGACAAAAGGCCGAACAAACCACTGACTCGCCCGTTTTTCCTTTTTTGCCATTTTCTTTTTTTCTGTGTTTTTTTCAAAGGTTTTTCCCAGCATCTAGAAAATTTTTATCAGAAACTAAATTGTAATTTTGTAGAGTAAATGAATACAAATTTGATGCGACAAATTATGAATGTTTTCTTCTTATGGGGCTATTCAGAAAAATTTCTCCGCTTTTCTCAGCGTTGAGAAAAGCGGAGAAAGGCGGAGAAAACCTACCCAGAAACCCCAAAAATTTTGGTGGAGAAATGAATTTCTCCACCTAAAAATGTGACGAGACCCATTTGAATAAATCGATGCGCCTTTAATCACATTTATTTTTCTATATGCGGTTCAAGGCGCATCGATTTATTCAGATGGGTCTCGTCACATTTTTAGGAGGAGAAATTCATTTCTCCACCAAAATTTTTGGAGTTTCTGGGTAGGTTTTCTCCGCCTTTCTCCGCTTTTCTCAACGCTGAGAAAAGCGGAGAAATTTTTCTGAATAGCCCCATTATATAATACTCAACATTATAACACATTGGCTCAGTGAAACAGTGAGTTTTTTTTTTGAGATAACCAATATGGCTCGATTGTATTGTATATAGTTTGAGCTCATGGAGCTAGTATATTCTGATTCTAAAGTCATGAATTATGTAGATTTGATAGTAGCTAAAAAAAAGGTTAATTTTTTCTTGGACTCGGCTACGATAAGATTAATATTTCAACATCTTAGTGATATTTTATAATAGCTCAGTGAAACAGTAAAAAATATACGAATATGAATTTTGAATGATCAAATTTATAGTCAAGTGAAGTTTCAGATAGAACTGATGAAACAGGGGTATATTTTGTTGAAGCTAGTATATTCTAATTCTGGAACCATGAACTATGTAGATGATATATTAGTTATCATTTTTCTATTTTTGAGCTATAGCCCTTTTTGTTGTGATGTGTTCTTCATGAAATTCAAAATGGAACCCTATTTTTAGAACCGAAGAATTTTACGAGTCCAATAGGTGTTATACCTATAGGTAGAGAAATAAGAGAAACGAGACATGCAAAAACCGACACAAAAACGTGGATTGTTTACTTTTCCGAAAGGACGAAAAGAAGGCACACACACACACACACACACACAATATTTTTTCTCGCTGTTTTACCTGATAAATCTTCCCCCTTTTTTGTCATGTTTCGTAATTTTTTCTGGTCTTCAAGCGTGTTTTGAGTATTACTGTGGATCTTGTTTAGATGTTGGCGGAGTTTATTGTCTGAATCGAATTTAGTTCTAATTTTGGTGCCAAGGTCGATGTGAGTTACACATATTTTGTGAATTTCAATATTACTAATTTGAGTCACTTCCTTTGAGGTTCTCACTAATTTTAAGACGCCTTTTCAAATTTAACTAATTTCAGTTCAAAGTAATTTCTGTTTCACTGAGCCTATGTAAGGAACCACTTTAAATTTCAGATAAGTCAAAAAATCATAGTTCATGACTTCAGAATCAGGATATTCCAGTATCTTGATTCTGAGCTTCAGTTGAAGTGTCTAGGTCATGGTAGGGATCTCAAAATACGTTTCATTGAACCGTTGTAAAATATAACCAAAATTTCGATATATTCGACGAATCTTAGCCGTATTCAAAAAAAAATCAACCTCTATTTTTGGCTAATATCACATCTACATACAAATTTCATGACTTCAGAATCAGAATCATGACAGTATCTTGACTTTGAGCTCACTCGAAAGTCCCTAGGTCATGGTAAAGATCTAAAAAACTTTTGGGTTTCTAGGCCATATATTTTTTTTCTAGAGTTAGATCTCGAGAAAAAAAATATATGGCCTAGAAACCCAAAAGTGTGCGATAATGCTCCAGCGAACTCTTTTACTCACACGTTTTAGAGCATTCTTGCACGCTTTTGGGTTTCTAGGCCATATATTTTTT
>LR552740.1:0-11353 GCA_900536415.3 Caenorhabditis sp. 38 MB-2015
TCCTTGATACGTTTAAAAAGAATTACACAGACAGGCATTTTTCGTAACGAAACTATGAAAAAGAATTCCAATGCCGATCTACTCGAATAAAATTTTGAATATTTTTTTGCTTGTTTAATCAATCTCAAAGTTTAAAATTATGATAATCCGAAAACAGTATGATTCGGGATTATCATTGCAATTATTTGAAATTCCTGCAATCATGTTCTATGAAAAAATCAAAGTATATTCTGAAATTCTTCAAAAAATGAAGAAAACAATCGAAAAACATAGAAAAAGTTTGTTGCCCGAGAGAAGTACACGAGCATTGTTCGTGACAAGACACGTAAAATTTATGCATAATATTTTTCAAGCGAAACAAGACTTGGGCTCGTCGAGGCCAAGTGGGGCGTACCGTACTTTGTTTTTCAACAAAACAAAGAGTTAGGCATATCTTTGAACTAAGCTTGTAAAATCGGGCAAACGGGCGTTTTCTTTTCAAGCTTACATTGATTTTATTTGGGGTTATGCCAAAGTAGTCTGCAAAGTTTCATTGGAAAAAGTCTTTTGGTTGCTGTGATAGGTATTTTGGGAGGTTTCAGAAATACTGAACTTTAAATTTTAAAATTTTCATGTGAACTGGGTTCAAAATGATTATTTCTCAACCAAACTTTTTGATTTTTGAAAGAGAAAAATTTATACTTACAAACACCGATCAGTCAAATGTAACCTCCGCAGCTGCACAAATTTATTACGGGCGATAGGCTACTATTTTTTAATTTAAAATAATTTACTACAAACTCTGAAGAAATTATCTCATCAGCGTTTTTCTTGGTTTTATTGAGTTTTTCAAGTTTTCATGACATCTCATGAGAACCATCTCTTCTTTGCCTTTTATTTCTGCATCGATCATTGCTTATAAACATTTTCGAACATTCGAATAAATCATATGAGTCACTCCTTTTGTTCATTTCCAAGGGACAATTTAGGGGACATTTTTTTTCAAAGTCCGTCGACACTTTTATTTTAAAAAGGGGAGGAGTTGGTTCCGAAGGAGGAGCTGGCAATTATTCCGCACACAATATGTGCGTTGTGTACAGTTTTTTTTACAGTGATTTATTTTATTTTTTATTTATTTGAATACGTTGGGGGACAACGTG
The DNA here is from genome assembly GCA_900536415.3 of Caenorhabditis sp. 38 MB-2015. NCBI lineage: Eukaryota > Metazoa > Nematoda > Chromadorea > Rhabditida > Rhabditidae > Caenorhabditis > Caenorhabditis quiockensis. The sequence continues at coordinate 1,140 of LR552740.1, forward strand.
GAAAAAAACCAGGGGTGGGCAATATGGCCTCAGGGTGGCCTCAGGTGGCTCACGTTCAAAAAAGCCATGGTTGGCTTGCTCAGGTTGATTTTCCAGGGTGGCTCACCTGGCAAGCCAACTAATTTCTCATTAAAAAAAAACAGTTGAAAAATGAGTATTTGACTTTCCGAAGCAGAAAAAAATCATTATTTTGATAATTTTTAAATATAAACGTGAACTTTTCACATTTTCAAAAATAAAAATTTCAATGAATAAAAAGCCAACATTTCTCACCTGAGGCCAGCCTGGAAATCCAGGGTGAGCGAGAAAAAACCCGAGAGCCAGGGTGAGGCCAGGCCATATTGCCCACCCCTGAAAAAAACACAATAAAAAGATACATTTTCAGAAAATTAAATATTGAAAGGACGTGAAACATTAAAATAATAATTTTTTCAAAATTATCCCGTGACATTATTAGTTGGCATATTGTTGTTGTCAATGAACACGTTGAGATGTTATCTTTGAATATTTTGGTATAAAAGAGGTGGCAGATGTCGATCGAATCATCAAAACCAAGATGGCTCAATCCGTCCCACCAGGAGATATTGCTACCCAACCAAATGCGAAGATCGTCTTCAATGCTCCATATGATGACAAGCATACCTACCACATCAAGGTTATCAACTCATCGGCTCGTCGTATTGGATACGGTATCAAAACCACCAACATGAAGAGATTGGGAGTCGATCCACCATGCGGAGTTTTGGACCCAAAAGAAGCGGTTCTTCTCGCCGTCTCATGCGATGCTTTCGCTTATGGACAAGAAGATACCAACAACGATCGTATCACTATTGAATGGACCAACACTCCAGACGGTGCTGCCAAACAATTCCGTCGTGAATGGTTCCAAGGAGATGGTATGGTTCGTAGAAAGAATCTTCCAATTGAATACAATCCATAAACAAACAACACATGACCGATTAAACCTTCAAACTGAAAAACATGTCCAATAAAACTTCAATCTTGAATTGTCTATATTGTTGGGTTGAAATAATTAGACCATTGGAAGAGAAACCAATATGGCCGAGAAAACCAGAATAAGACAGTACATTTTGAAAAAGAAAAAAGAACAACAGAAAAAAGATGACACGTTTACAAACGTTTGTCAACGCGTCATCTTTGGCAGACGTGTCTTTGAAGGAAACAGCTGAATTGAGCTAGACTTGAGTCTTGTAGCGATTGGATTACGGTTTTTTAGTAGTCGCCCATCCAAAAAAAAATTCTGGGCCGCTTTCTAATTTTTTCGTCTTCACAATATCTATTGTTGTAAGAATTCCAATGTTTTGAATAAAAAAGTCCTGTCGGATATTTGGCTCCCCGACATTTCGCCACTTTCATTTTCGCCACCAGACATTTCGCCACTGTGAGACTAGGAGCTAGGAGCCATGAAGTTCTGAAGATCTGAAGATTTTGTTAGTTTTTAAAAATTACAATTATGTGGTTCGACATTCTGATCCTCATGGTATATTTCTGTTCAGTTCAGGTTCTGTTCACTGTTCAGGAGGTCGAACATGAAAAAGTACTTGGACCACAATTGCTATCGTTAAAAAAAAACCTGTCCAAATTGGTTTTAAGAAAGCACCATTTTGATTAAAGAGACATTATGGTTTTTGTCGAAAAAATTGTTGGCCTGCTACAATGTCACGTTTCACAATTAGAAAAATGGACGGATTTGTTTTTGGAATTCGAAAAAAACAAAAAATTGATATTTGTTCACACGTATTACCACATTGATACGTGACATTTCATGACATTTCATGACATTAACAAAATTCAAACAAACTTATGTATTTTTCTAAATGTGAACCGTGACATTGTAGCAGACCAGCAAATTTTTCAACAAAAACCATTATGTCCCTTTAATCAAAATGGTATTTTCTTGAAATTAAGACGCCACATTAGAATTAGGAATCTGAAAAAATTCCTTGCAATTAGAAGTTCGAACTTTGCGTTCTTTGTGTTTTCGAACGTCATAATCAAACACATTTTCAAATGAAAATCATACTGGCGTAACCCCAATAAAAAAACACGGTTTTCAAAAACCTGCTCACAACGAATATAACAAGATTCAATAAGATAATAATTTTATCGAAGCAATTTTACATTTTGCCCTTCTGCCCGTTTTACTTATATTAAAAATTTTCCACACTTGTTTTTCTAGATATTTTTCTACAAAAACTAGAGCATTTTTCAAGTACTTTTGAGCGTAAGCATGCAAAATATGGGGCCAAAAGAATTATTTTGAATTAAAGGAAAACAATCCCTTTAAATGCCCCTTATTTTTCTTTCATTAAACTAATTGTTATCACCTAACAAGGGAAGGTCGCCAAGCATGGGTTAGTGGAGTTTTTTTGATATTTGGCTAGATATACACTGCTCCACATAAGTATAGCCTCACCCAAAAAATGTACCTGTATTTGACACATTTTCAATGGATAATGTTTTTTAAAAAGTTAGAAATTTCACAAATACATCCTCAACATCAACTTTTTGGTTAAATTTATGAGAGAAAAAATTTTAATTTTTTCAAAATTTGAGTTTTTTTCCAATCCACATAATCCATAATCCACAAGCCTCACTTTTATATCGAATCATTTATTGAAAAGAAGAAAAAAATTGAACATAGAAAAAAAATCCTTAAATTGTTGTACTTTGAAACTCTTCCAAAAAATTGATTGTTGAGAGTCGATCTCCCGCTCTTGTTGAAACTGCTGAGAATATGAGTTTCTTGGGCTTGTAACTTTTACTTCTGATAATATTCCTATGAATACATGGGTTTCAGTATAGTTTATGAACAAATTCGGCATATTTCGAGAGAAAGCACTTTTTCTGAAAACTGAATTTTCGATTTCAATGAAAAATTGGAAGTGAGGCTATATTTATGTGCGCAGTGTTTAGATATGGGTCTGAAATGTATACTCCAAATATCCTAAATCTCACAAATCGCTAGAAAAAAAGTTACGATACTGTAAAGGATCGTGGTCGTTAAGATCCTTAAGATCACTTCCGGTATTGCATCAGCCCAAATCATTCTCTTATCAAAAACACAAAATTCAATCATGGGATCTTCCGGTGCACAAAAAGTTTTTCTTTTGTCTAATCCTCTCACACTCTCTTGTCTTCCACACTATCTAAATTTTAATATAGTTTTTCATTTCAGATCGTCAAGCACCACGCCCAAGTCAATGGTGTATATACACCATTGACTTGAATACATGTATTCTCTACAAAAGGAAAGAAAAACGCCAACGCGAGGTTCGGCGGACAAGTCAGCCTCCCACAAATCGCCAAAATTATTGATCTAAACCTCAATAAACTTGTAATAAACTTGTAACTATTTAGATTTGTGTTTGTATGTCGGGAGAAAAAGGACCCATGCCCAGAGTCTAAGTTGGCACTGGGATCGGACTTTTATTATACTTCAAACTTTTTCCACTTTTTCCACAAAAACAAATCCACTGTGAACTATGTTTAAGCTTGTAAAAAAATCGCCCGTTCGCCCGACTTTTAGAACGCCCTTTTGCCCGCGCCCGTTCGTTTACATAAAATTGATATTGGGGATCTTTTTGGCACACTAACTACAATCACCTGATAACGAAAATGGAGATTTTGCGCTTTGACGAATGAGTGAGAAGAACCTATCTCATTTTGGCTCTTGTAAGATATTTCTCAATTTTTGTACAACAAATTAAAGATGAAAACATTTATTTGGCAAACAGAATGGATTCATCGCTTTCGTACCAAAACATTTTCTTCTTTATTTTTTGCATATATCTGAAATTTGAAATTGAGAATTTCAACTTGTCGAATATACTTACTTTTTCTCTTAAAATCATAGTTGGAGACTTTGACATATACATTGATAGAATAGAAATTGTATGATTATTGGTAGATAAAAAACTAATGTGACAAAATACGGGCGGTTTTTATGCTCGAAAAATATGACGTCGCATTTTTGGGACACGCTGATTGCCAAATGATAAAAAAAAATGTTTGACTTGAAAAACTAGCTTATTTCTAGTTTTAAAATTTAAAATAATTGATTTTCTATGAAACGTGGTCTATTTTTACGTGTATCAGATAAGAATGATTTTGACAGTTTTACGGATATGTTAATCAGTTTTTATATTTCAGTTGCCTAGAAGATGAATAAGAATCTTCGGGAAGTATTCGATTGTCGATGAAAACGATGACGACAAAATTATTAAATTATATAAAGGTAAGAATATTGGGGAGTCATCCGGATATATAGAGTACCACAACAATTGGCAAGTTGTTCTTGGGTGTAAATGCACATTTTTTTCATAGTAAAATCCAAGATTTTTTCCTGGAATTTTATTCGAAATTGAAATATGCAACCAGTCCATTGGAGGTTTTGCTTCAAAAAATAGTTTTTTTTTTCAAGAGCAACTTGTCAAAATCCTTTACCCCAAAAGGGGTCCAAATCTAGCATGAACGCTCAGATGGTTGTCAACTCGAGCAAATTTCGCCCGTTATTGCCAGCTTTTCAAATTTCGGTTTCTTGTTTTCAAAACTTAGAGAAGAAGGAACCTTTTTGTTCAGACATTGATGCTCTATTAAAGGTGGGGTAAGGGGAGTCGGCAAGTTGCTCTTAAAAGAAAACACCCATTTTTTAGGTAGAATTCTTGAAGAATTTTTTACAGAAAAGTCTAGTATTCGAGAAAATTTTATTTGAAAAAAGAAATTTGGAACTTTTCCTCGTATTTTTTTCGAATTGAAAGTTTCCAAGCTTTGAACTTTTTTCTCGAATACTTTGGTTTAAAAAAACCTTTAAACGTTATATCTTTTAAAATGTGTTAATTTATTTAAGAGCAACTTGCCAACTCACCGAATCCCACCTTTAAGTCTCATGGGCCCCAAAATCTGAGGCTTAAATCAAAACAATAAAATTAATTTTCAGATAACGCATTATACAATTATACGACTACTTCAAGTCAAAGGTTTTTTTTTTTGAATAAATCCTTCCTTCATAATATTTTTTTTCTTGATCTGCAACAAAACACGTAAAAAAAAAATTTGCCCGGCGCTTAAAACTAAAACTACAGTAGTCAAATGGTTTTTTCAGTCTTAAAATCGAACAGTTCTATCCAAAATTCAATTATATGCGCTCTATTGATAATAACTTCCGAGCCGAAAATGTGGTTCTAGAAACAAAAAATCATAATTTATTTATAAAAATTTAGAAACTTTTTTTCGATTTTCAAATGTATTCCGTTTCAACCGCGAGAATTGCAATTGTTCAAAATTTGTCGAAGTTGTCCATTGTGATGTAAACTGAACAAATCACTCGATCCTCCGATAAATTGGCCACAAACAAAAACATAGGGGAATGTTGCCTGACGGGTTACTTTAAGAAGATCCACTTGTAATTGTCGTTGCCAATCTTCATCGCCAACCAATTCTGAAAATGTTTATAATAATTTTTTAGTAATGAAGAAAACAGAGAAATGAGAACACAAAGCACAGATTCATTTTACCGTCGGAAAATGTCTGCGTCTCTTGTTTGTGAGTCATGTCTCTTTAGCTCACAAGGGAGGTTCAACTTTTCCCCATTTAAACTTTTGACGAGACTTTGTGTACTTACTGATTCGACCCTCCTGAGCAACGTGCTGTTTTTAACTTTTTTCCTTCGGACTTTAGAAAAAAGTTACAATCTTTCAAAGTTTTTAAAAATTTCGACCATTGCTTAACCATTGAAGACGAAAAATCTGAAACTTTTATTGAACTCACAAATGTGAAAGCGTTGCATTCAAAAAGAGATTTTCAACCGCAAACAAACATGTCAGCCGGGCCTATTAGGGTACCCGTCTGCCTATCCTCCACGAGGTCCAGGTTCGAATCCATGATGGATTTTACTTTTTTTTTTTGAAAAAATATTTTTGATTTCAAATTAGGGTTTTCTCATCTCGTGTTTGTCATCGATAAATACGAAACTGGAATGCAGGAAATAGAAAAAAAGCAGAAACATATTTTTCAAAAAAAAAAAAAATTAAAATCCAACAAGGATTCGAACCTGGACCTTGTGGAGGATAGGCAGAGGCGCACCGTAATAGGCCCGGCTGACATGTTTGTTTGCGGTTGAAAATCTCTTTTTTAATATTGAATCATTTATTGAGAAAGAAATCCAACATTATAAAGATTTACTTGAAACTCTATACTTGAAATTCTTTTCATCAATTGATTGTTCAATAAAAGTTTCAGATTTTTCGTCTTCAATGGTTAAGCAATGGTCGAAATTTTTAAAACTTTGAAAGATTGTAACTTTTTTCTAAAGTCCGAAGGAAAAAAGTTAAAAACAGCACGTTGCTCAGGAGGGTCGAATCAGTAAGTACACAAAGTCTCGTCAAAAGTTTAAATGGGGAGTAGTTGAACCTCCCTTGTCAGGAAATTCTTTGTGGGGTTTTTTAAAGTAAACTTGGTCTCATTTGGAAAATTTTTTTAAGAACTTCAGATTTCATAAGAGAGATTCGCGAGCTCCTACTTTCAATTTTTTCTTAAAAATTTGTATGTTCATAGAATTCGAATATTATATCATGACCGTTTTCAAGAGAAAAAATGAGACTATTACTTTTGAAAATATGTACACCTGACAAGTAGAAAAAACCGATTTGAATTTTTGCTAACAAGTTTCAACTGGTCATCGATTCGGAATTTCCTCAAACTGTGTAAATTTATAGAACTCAATGTCCTGATTAACATTCTGAGTTTTTCACCGGAGAATTTTGTGAAAAAAGTTCATGTTTCTACTATATCAACTATTCGAAACTAAATCTAATTTGAACACAAAAATGCATTAATTTTCAAAAGTAAAAGGTCAGATAACTTAAAGATAGGGTAAAAGGACTTGGCAAGTTGCTCTTGAATGAAAGAGCACATTTTTTTTAGTTGAGACTGTTTTCACCGAAAAGTCTAGTATTCGAGAAAAAAAAGTTCAAAGTCAAAAATTTGAAAACTTTAAACGTAATTTGTGGAAAGTTTCCAATTTTTTTCAAATGAAATTTTCTCGAAAACTAAACTCTTCGATAGAAAATCCCTCTAGGGTTTTACCTTAAAAAATACGATCTTTCATTTAAGAGCAACTTGCCGAGTCCCTTAACCCTACCTTTAACCAAAGATTTTCAATGATTTTCAAACGTCAAAATGGACGACCAATTGAATATCATTTGCTCCACATAGAAAGCTGAAAATCGAGATCAAAGATCCTTATTCGAAAATTCGAAATTTCATCATGTTGAATGAAAAAAATCACACCAGATCCAATGAAGTTTGTTGGATTTTTCTCGGTTTCAGAAGTTTTATGACTGTTCATATGTTTTTTTTTCTCAAAATTGGACACTTCAAGCCTTCCGCGCGTAGGTCAGCAAAATTCAAAAACAGGATATTGATTAGAATCAAAAACTCGATCGCAAGTCTTTACGTGGTTTTCCTATTAGTGTGAAAAATGTTGGACTTCAATGATCTTATCTTATATTTAGACATTGATAAATGTGACCATGCTCCATCCATATTCTAGAAGTTTTTCCATTAAAATATAAAACGAACCCAAAAAGTGCGAAGGAACATCTCCATAATTGACAGCTAACAAATGTTTTGCTCTTTGACAAGGTACACATTGAACTAGAGTATACATCATAACCGGATATCTTCTTGCTTGTCGATTTATGTATCCAACATAAGAATAACCAAGTGGAGGAGATGGCCGATAATTACCATAATTGTTATTGTTACCATAGTTATTATAGCTGTGCTGGAAGAAATGTTTGTGGGATGGAAATTGTAGTGAAAATATCTATGAAAATTGTTGCCAGTATCTACATGATAGGATAGCGCAGTAGAGAGCGCTTTGGCTTTTTAATCATAGGGTTGTGGGATCATTTCCTCGCTCCTGTTTTTTTTTTTCAAGAAACTATTTTCTATATTTTTAATATGATTCATAACTAACCATTCTTGGATATTGTTGAACTTTTGGATGAGCATACAAGTTTGCATCGTCTGTCAAAACATCAATAGGATGAGATCTCAAAGTGACCGGAATAGATGTAGATTCCTCAAAAAACAAAAATTGAAAGCTTCTTTTCACTTAAACTTACCAAATAATCTGTTATTCCTGATGTCATAGGTTCGGACTGAAAAACTGCATCTGAAAATCGCACTTTTAAAGTTGTAGTTTCAATTACCTGAATTTTGACCTACTTTGAATTATAGTGTTTTTTGCGACGTCGGCTTTAAATGTTGGTAAAAATTGGAGAATTAATAGAAGAATCATATTCCGGAAGAGCTGAAAAAACAAAAACAAAAAATGGCGAATTTTTGGCGCCAAAATGTTCGGGTTCAAAACTACAAATACGAGCAAAGAACATGTACTTTATCATTTCATCAAATAAATAAAAAGGAGATGCGAAAAAAAACGGCACAACAAGGAAAATTGGAGGACTTTGTGTTCGATTCCGAAAAATAATCATACAAACATTAAAAATGTCCGGTTTCGACTAATTTGACATGCCGCCAAATGACAGATGGATAAAAATAAAAACAAATAATCAAATCGAAACGAGCAAAAAAGTGGTTTTCGAGACAATATGTATGAATCATTGCATCTACGGAAAATAGTGAAGTGGTAGTGCTTTGAGTTTTTGACTCAAGGGTTAGGGGTTCAACTCCGCGATGCGCCAGTTTTTTCTTCGGCAAGAAAAAAGAAAAACGGACAAAAATCGGGATAAAAACAGGAAGTAAGGGGTTACTTGTCTTTCTCTCTTTATTTACAATATATAAAAGTACCATTCTTTATACAATATACATATACAATAGAGTGAGGAGACAACTTCGAGTCAACAAAAATCAGGTAAATATATTTATTTATTTTGGTTTTAGATTACCACACGGACAACGTCATGAAAAAATGGCTGAAATTTTGGAGAAAAATATGATTTTTTTGTTTTTCTAAAATTCAAAGTTTTGAATTTTTGAGAACCGAAAAAGTTCCTTTTTGGCTCGCAGAGTTGAAAAACTGAAAATTAAATTTTTTTTTTGTTGGGAATTCTGCATGAACAAAAATGAAAATTTAATGCACTTGGTTACTGTACTTTTAATCTGAAATGTTTTAAAGAAAAGAAGGAAATTCTTCATCCTGAAAAACCGAAGAAAGTTTTTTTCTAAATGAAAGTTAAAAAACTTACAACTTCTTTTGCCTCAACTTTTTGACAGTCTTCAGATTTTTGGGACCTGAAAATTCGAGAAAAATTCACACAGAGCTAAAATGTTATTTTCTGAAGAAAACATCAATGTATCAAGAACGGGACCTCTGAAAGTTCGAAATTCAATTGTTGCCATCTGGCTAAATTAGATCCAGATTCTTAGCGCAAAATGTTTTGAAGTGAATATCTGAAATTATTCAGAAACATATTTTCTGGAATAATGAAACTGATAGAAACTCAGATATCAAATTATCGAATTCTATAAGTGTGCAAAGTTTGAGAAAAATTTGAGCCGGCGTCTAGTTAAACCTGTCTTGTTAAAAAAAAACATAATCATCAATAAATTGAATTGAACGCAAGTTTTTTTTAAAAACTCATTTATGAAACTTTAATTTTATTTCAAAGCAAACAGAATTTTTCTTGAAAGTTACAATTGTGGTCCAAGTTGAAATTTTATAGTCTACTAACTATGATTAAATTTAATTTTTCAAAGATTACTGTAATTCATCAGGCCTGAAAATTGTTCTCTGGATGTATTTTTCAATCATCCATGCTTGCTTACTGTAGTTTCAGTTTTCTTGTCTGAAATATCCCGAATTAAATTTCTGCAATTTTCCAGAAACATGTTTCATGGGGTAATCGAATCTATAGAAACTGAATCAGAATCTGATATCGAGAATTTGACTAATTCTCATTTAACATCAGAATAAAAAAGTATCAATAAAGGACATTTAACCTATTCAAAAAAATGCTGCCAATTGCTTGTATTAAAAATTAGAACTACATTGGATAGAGGGTCTAGAAATTTATTGTCCATGAGCTGATTTTTTTTATCAAAAAGAATGGTCAATGATTCTTCCTCTTATGTTTTTCCTCTAATGTACTTCGTTCCGGTTATGATTCTTCCCAGTTATGATTCTTCCTCTAGAATTTTCTTAATGTACTTCGTTCCGGTTATGA
>LR552741.1:0-12727 GCA_900536415.3 Caenorhabditis sp. 38 MB-2015
TGGATTGACCTTGACGCAGCGGGTTATGAAGAAGCATGGAACTGCTTGGATAAACGGTATAATATCGGGAAAGAAGCTGCCACAAAAGTGTGGTTAAAATTCGAAGTTATTGAGGCTAAAAGCGAATCCACCAAGGATCTTATAGCCTTGTATGACGAAATTAAACGCACTCTCGCTAGCCTAAGACACATGAATGAACACGTCGAATCCTCTAACACTCTTGTCATGATACAAAGAAAATTCCCAAGAAAAATTCGCGATGACCTTCGCAACAGCAAATCAAGATGGGATAACACTCCATGGACTGTCGACCTCCTCATGGCCACCTTGGAAGATATATTGGTCGCGACAAATCAAAACGACAATCTAGACGAGATGATTTCGAGGAGAATGGTCGAACAGATTGATGACTTGAATATCAATGCAGCCAATGTATCGAGAGGAAATGGTGTCGCCAAGTCGAAGTCTAACAAGTCTCCAGGTTCGGGAAATTTTTTTAAAAATTCATCAAGCTCTAGCACTCTTTCTGACACACTTTGTTTGTACTGTAAGAAAACCGGTCACAATTTATTCCGTTGTGGATTGTCATTCGCTGAACGCGCGAAGATAGTTAAAGCAGAGAATCGCTGCCGCAACTGCCTTCGCGACTCTCACCAAGTTGACAAGTGTACCTGTAGATCCTGCAGAACCTGCAAAAAATTCGTCAATGATGAACGCCTTGCGCGTCACCATGAATCTCTCTGCGCTAGAGCCGCTGAAAGTCAAAAAGCTCATGCTAACATTCGCGATCAATTAAAAGCTAAATTCGAAAAAGATGGTACTTCGGGAACTCCGGAAGAATTTTTTCGTGAACAATAATTCACCAAGTTTAAACAACTCTTTAATCTCAAACAATTCAATCATTTCAAATTCCTCAAATTCTTCAAATATTCCAATTCCAAATAATTCAATTCTTCCCATTCCAAACCAAATTCAAACTCAAAATAATATTTATAATTCCCAAGTACCACCCATTCAAAATTTTCAAACTCTTCAACATTCTCAAAATACATCGTCAAATTCTATCCAAATTTCACCAATAGAAAATGCATCTATTCAAAAATCACCTAGTCAAACTTCCATTCAAAATTCAAATTCCTCGAACTTAGTTCAAGACAAGGCTTCTGGTCAGACCGAGATTATGGTTAACACGGCTCGTATTCAATGCGGTAGTCTCTTGTTTCTGTTGCTCCAAGTAACAGGTACAGAAGAAGTTATCACCGCCTTGATAGATACCGGCGCTAACCATTCTTTAATTTCGGACTCTGCCGCCAAAAGACTTCAGTTGACACCTCGTGAAAAAGTGAACGTTCATGTAAACGGAATTAATGGGTCTCAAACCCACGAATCCGGAATGTTTACTCTTCAAGTTGCTTCAACTGAGGGAACAGCTCGAGAAATCAATCTCATTTCAGTTCCAAGTCTTCCAACAATTTTCGAAGCTCCAAAACTACCGGACAAGATTCCAAATTCAGTTGATTCTTCCGATATTCAGTGCCTCTCACTTGCGGTCAAACGCGACGGAGATCCTATCGATCTTCTGATCGGTGTGGAACTATATTGGGAAATATTTCACCAAGCTGAAGCAAAAATCTTGTCGCCTAGTTTCAAACTTCTCAAATCCAATTTCGGTCCTATATTTTCAAATCATCCTGGTCAAGAATCAAACAAATTGGATACCTTTCTCACCTTGTTAACTTCAGCAGATAGCGAACTGGAATCTTTTTCTAAGTTGGATATCGAGCAGTTATGGGATTTAGAGAGAGTCGGTATTACTCCAATAGTTGAATCAAAAAATAAAGACCAAGAAGTCATCACCGAGTTTCGCCGTACAGTGAAATTTGAAGATGGTCGTATTTCTGTTACCATTCCATTGAACGGTAAAGAAAGCCGACTTGAAAACAATTATGCAGTAGCTCTAAAAAGACTTGTTTCACTATATCATAAATTAAAAAGTTCAAACCGACTAGAAGAATACGATGCTATTATTCAAAAACAAAGAACAGCCAAAATTGTAGAAGAAGCTCCTCTCATTCCTGAAGGTCCAGAATACAATATTCCTCACCGAGACGTATTCAAAGCCGACTCATTAACAACACCTACGCGTGTGGTTTATGATTGCGCTTCGAAACGTCGAGGATGTTTGTCACTTAATGATTGCGCCTTTTCGGGTCCCTCAATTCTTCAATCGATTGTAGGAATCTTGCTTAGAAGTCGTAGTCATAAGTATATGCTATCTTCCGATATAGAAAAAGCGTTTCACATGGTCTCCCTACAACCCCATTGTCGGGATCTCACCAGGTTTTTATGGTTAAAAGACTTTAACAAACCACCTAGTGATGATAATATTGTAGTACTCAGATTCACTCGTGTTCCGTTTGGTCTAACTTCATCTCCATTTCTTCTAAATATGGCTATCGTACATCACCTTGAAAATAATCCGACTCCTCTAAATTCGGGTATTCGCAAAAATGTATACGTAGACAATTCTCTCCAATTAACTGACGATGCTTCTGAAATTATCTCCATGTACCAAGGTTCCAAAAAATTATTCGAAGGAGCAAGCATGAATATGCGTCAATATCGATCCAACCACCATGATTCAAATCAAAAAATTCCAGAAATTGACCGCTCCACCGAAATAAAAATGAAAATTCTTGGTCTCATGTGGGATACTGAAAAGGATACATTAACAATTAAAATTCCATTATCCAAAAAAGAACATCCAACTAAACGTGAAGTCACCTCGTTTAGTTCTTCTCGTTTCGATCCTATCGGTTACATTATTCCAACTCTCACCAAAGTCAAATCACTCATTCAAGACATTTGGGTCAAAGGCACCGACTGGGATGTAAAAATTCCGGAGGAGCTTTTGGCTGAATGGAGAAATATTATCAAGGTAGATACTGAAACCGAGTTTGTGATACCTCGTTATCCATTCACGACTAAGCCCACCAAATTGATAATATTCTCGGATGCGTCGAAGCGACATTATGGTACTTGCGCATATGCATACGGTGTCAGTGAATCAGGAGTGGCAGAAGCGCACCTCATTATGGCGAAAGGTCGGATCAATCCGCCTGAACCAGAATGTCCGTCGATTCCACGCCTCGAGTTGATTGGCAACGTAGCAGGCTTCAGATTAGGAAAATCTCTTGTCACCGAGTTATCATTCAAACCTGACGAAATAGTTTTCGCATCAGATAGTTCCATTGCAATTTGGTGGATTATCGGAGAGAAACCACTTCGCCAGTTCGTTCATAATCAAGTTAAAACCATAAAATCCATCTGTAACGAGCTCGCAGAGCAAAATATCAAAACTCGAATCATTCACTGCCCAGGTACCGAAAATCCAGCTGATATTATCACTCGGGGAATGCCGACTTCGGAACTGAAGAATTGTAACCTTTGGTTAAGAGGACCGGAATTTCTAAAAAACGAGCCAGATACCTGGGGCTCCAAAGTTGTTGAAGATGATCTCACCAAGTTTGAAGTTGAAAAAGAATTCAAAGTTACAGTAAATTTGAGCAAGATAACTCCAGTTACAGTCGATTGTATTATTCAAGGTCCAATCGTTCCATTCAATAGATTTCGCAGCTTCCAAAAATTAATTGGGACAACCGCGACCGTTCTCAGATTCCTTGCCAAAATTCGCAAAAACATTCCAGAAAATTCCATCCTCAACAATTTCACAAAAGACAAATCCTATACCACTCAATTCCAATACACCAAATCTTATTTCATTAGACATCATATCACCGAGTTAGTCGAAGAGAATCAACTAGATCTCAAAAATCTAGAAGTTCGCCTCGACAATAATAAGCTCATCCGCGTTTTGAGACGATTAGATGACTCTGATCTCCCAAGACCAACAATTCACCCAGTTTTTATTTCCGATAAACATATCCTATCTGATCTCATTATTTATGATGCTCATATAGATTTATGTCACTTTGGGAGTAAAGCTATTGTCGCCAGAGTTAGAGAAGAGTATTGGATACCGAAGGTTGGTTCGAAAGCCAGTTCTTTAGTGGGAGATTGTATAATCTGTCGCAAAAAGCAGGCTTCTCCGTATCAATATCCGGATATCCCTCCACTACCTTCTTCTCGAACTGTTCCCACCACCCCGTTTAAAAATATTGGCGTAGATTATTTCGGACTTTTTTTTTGAGTACATATCACTGAGCATGGCAGAAACTACCTCTGAAATCTCGAATCGTTGATTCATATAAAGTCTAGTCATACCTGATCGAATTCTGGTAGTTAACTATGATATAATTAGGAATAGCAAAAATTTCTGAAAAAACAAAATGAAGCGACTATGGTAAATCTATATTTTTGTTTTTCTGAAAATTGAAATTTTGGTTTTTCAGTGAGTGTTTCGTTTATTACTTAATCGCCGCGCAAAGTTGCCTGTTCGACGACAACTGTATTTCTATGCCTAGAGACATCAACAATGTGCTACAGTTTTTTTAGGGCGATATCTGAAAAATAAAATCTGAAAATTTTTTAATGGTCAGTGGTGCATTTCCATTTCCAGCCTGTTTTATTGTAGGGTCGGATTCATCAGACCATTGGAAAAGCAACCAATATTGCCTAGAAATCCAAATAATACAATACTTTTTGAAAAATATTTAAAAAAAATAGGTTATTGCTTTTTTTTTTTTTTGCTAGGCCACTTTCTAATTTATTCGTATTTACAATAGCTTGAAATAGGTATCAGAAAAACAAACTTCCGGAAATGAGAAAAAAAAATTTTGAGATTTTAAAAAAAGTTTGAAGCTAAAATATTAGAAAAAAAGGTTGAGAAGTTACAATTGTCATTCCCCAAAATTAAAAAAAAACATTTTTCCTATTTCACCCAATTTTTGTCAAAAAAAAGGCTGGAAATGGATCTAGAGCTGAAAATTAGACATTCAGGAATTTTCCAAGTTACTAATGTTAAAAGCTAAAACGAGCAGCTCGTCGAGCTCATTGTGTGAGCTGCTCAAAAATGAGCCCATGAACAACTATAAAACAAAAAAAGATACAATAAAACATATTCATTACTCATGACTTCTCAATGAATGGCTGGTGAATATCCCCCCGATGTCATGTTGGTACCAGTTTCTCCAGTGATCGAAGATGACAATGTGCTCGACTTGCTCGGCGTTGTCGGCTTCTTTTTCTTTGCCTTTCCCTTCTTCTTCGTCTCTTTGCCCTTCTTGCCCTTCTTGCCCTTCTCTCCTTTTTTCCCCTTTTTCTTCGATTTCATTTTGAATACCACGAATGCTATAATCAACGCTGTCACAATGATAACAAGCAATACAATGATTACAATAATAATAATAATTGTTGATGATGAATCCTCACCTTCTGCTTCAGAAGTTGCTGGTGCTGCTTGTGAGACACTGTTGCTCGGCACTGCTCTTTGAGTAGATGTCGTGATTTGTGAAATCTGAGTCTGTAGTTGACGTTCTTGTGGATCCACAGTTGACTGTGTCACAGTAGCTTGCGGTTGGCTCGGCGCACTCGGATTCACATAACAATGTCCAGACGATCCATCAAATAGACACAACTTTGAATTGTCCGTCGAACAATCCACATCCTTTTGACATTGTTGGGGATTCCCATCATCTGGCCAACCTTTCATCGGCTCCCCGCTCGGCGTTGTTCTTCCAATGATGATCACTTTTCCAGTGGTTGGATCGCAATATCCGTCGGGGAACTGGGGTGGTCGGACTCCGGGTTTGCATGGGATTTCGGTGGGATACGAGACATCGGGTCGGGCCACTTTTCCGGTTGCATCTAGCTTGGCTGAAAATTTCAGATGAGGTCGTTAACGGACTTTCAATAAAGATGTGGAAGTACTAACAAAAACATTTTTTTAATGTTCTCTGGGAATTCGGAAAACATTTTTATTTTCGAAAAGTCTGAAATTTCTATTTTTTGAAAAAAACATTTCGAACAAATTCGAAAATTCATAACTTGGCTCAAATTTGATGAAATTTGATGGTCAAGGAACCATTTTGTTTGTAAAATATTGAACTTTAACGTAAATATATGCACAGTTTGATAAAATAGAATTTAAATCCAAAAATTCATAAAAAACTGAAAATATTAAAAACTACGATGAACAGATCGGTGTGAGGGGCGGGTTTTTCTGAGTTCTAGTATCGAATTTTTGCAGCTAAAAAGAGGTATATATAAATCTCGAAAGAAATATATGTATCGTTCAATTGAGAGATAACATTTAGTTTTTTTGGATGCGAAAATGGCGATTAACAACAAAATTGTTAGTTTCAAAATTTTGTTAATTTTTTAAATCAAAATTTTTGGATTTCATTTCTATTATATCAAATTGCGCATAAGTTTACGTCAAAGTTCAATATTTCACAAACAAAATGCTTTTTTAATCATTTAATTTCATTAAATTTGAGCCAAGTTATGAATTTTCAAAGTTGTTCGAAATTTTTTCAAAAAACGTTGGAGGATCAACTGTAAAAACCAGAGTACCTTAAGTTTGGTTGAAAATCCTCAAAAAAATGGTTGAACTGGGTGTTTTTCAGACCCTCATTTTTTTATCTGTTTACGTTAGCAAAACTTCGGCCACGTTTCCAAGAGTTAAAAAAATCGAATTGACAATTTGAAACTCGGTTTCATCGTTTTTTCCCATTTTGATCAAAACTGGAACTCTCGATTTTAAGCAAAGTTCAACAAGGCTTAAAAGCAGGATTCTGATCAGAATCAAAAAAAAGATTATCCCCTAAAACTCACCATTCGGACAACAATGCCCAAATTTGCACATTGCTCCCGTCTTTGCCGAGCACGTCCCACTCTCCACTTGACTTTCATCATATCCATCACACTTTGGCTCATTGAACAACGGAGTTTGTCCATCTGGACAGAATCCAATCGTTGGATCATGACAACATTCATTGATGCTCTCATCACACCACGCATCCAGTTTATTGGTCTGCTCCGTCATTTGAGCCAATCCCCCATTACACTCGGCAAACGCCTTCGTCGCATCAGTTCCACATTGACGAGTGGTAAGAATCTGACCTCCAATTTTACATTGCTTAAGTGTACTGGCTCCATCTGCGCAAAGTCCATTGAACAACTTCTTCTGACTACCTCCAACATTGGCCACATATTTTAACCCACTTGCAGTATGACAAAACGAGCCCGTTGCTCCAGCCGTCTTACAATCATTATCACTATCACATGCGACAAGATTCAGCTTCTCAGGTAGAACCGTATATCGATTATTTGGAGTGGGCGGATTGACAATATCCGGAACAATGAAGCAGAACATGTGTTGCGTGTCAAACTCCAAGTTCTCAGTCAAGCTAATGATATTTCCACAATATTGTCCTTGATCGCATTCGACGTTTTTCGCACATTTCTTGAGATTTTCGCGAAATTGCGTGGTTTTTGCGCCAATGGCCAGGTATTTCTCATCAGGTTGTGCGTCGTGAATGTTGGAAAATGTATAGGAGATTGGTTTGGCTTGCATGCACATCCCAGTAAAGTCATTGCGAATGCCACTACCATCGGCGTGAACCGAATAACTTGTCCAGAATTCGCTATTCATATTTTTGGGGACCAAGTCGTTGTTGCAGAATAGGCTCTTGTCACCTCCATCCTGGCAGTTATCTGTCTTAAGGCACAATTTGAAATTTGGCTGAGTGGCGAGCATCGCGATTTGTTGTTTTGGCGTGTATTGATCCGGAATTTTTGGCACTGAAAATGGTATATTCTGATTTAAGTCAAGTATTGATCAAATATTTGTCAATAGTTCGCCTCCATTTACATCCAATTTTGATTCTTTTTAAATTTCAAAATTTATTTTTTAAAAACCGTCTTCTCAGAACTAATAACTCGGCTTGAATTTGTTTGTATAACATCAACGTTAATTTATGTAAAATTTAATAAATAAAAATTGGATATAACAATTTCATGGCAAAGTTCTATAATTATATGACTAACGAGAAAAATATGGGGTTTCGTGGCAAGACATATATCATTTTGTAGATCTGTACACGCTGAAAACGAATCCGCTATCAGTTTTTGCCAAACGCAATCCTCAATACGCAATTTTCCACCATGGAGTTTGAATTGGAAAATGAAAAAATAGCTTGAAAAAACCATCTAAAACTAACAAAAATGGGATGGTATACTATACTATAGGGTAACTTTTCGTCCTGAATATATTTAGACAGTTTGTTTTAGATGAAAATGAAAAATTACAGATATATTTCTCATCGGAAATCTCCACATTTTTTGAAACAGTAAAAAAAACCCACTCTTGTAGCAAAATTTGACGTCTTCATCCCAAAATGGCGCATCACTATCCTCATAGCAAATGTTTCCTGAGCAATCGCCGTGTGTCTCACATACTATTCTCGGGTCATGTTCTGAAATCCATTTTATCTCCTTTTCTCCCTAAATTCCGTGCCAAACTCACCGCATCTACTCTTGTATTTCAGATTTTCTGATCGATTCATGACGTCGCCACAAAATTGACCGAGTTGACAATCGGCATTTTTTTGACATGTTTTCAAGTTTCCTTGATTCTCGCCTGTCCAATCAACTGGCAAATAATCTGGCGAAGGTTTATTTGGTCTTTCCGGTGGAACATAAATTTTAGAGTACAGATAGTTGAAGGGAAACGCTGGAAAAGGTAATTATAACAGAGATTCTACAGTAATCCCCAAGATGTTCACGGAAACTTCTTTTTTTTGAAAATAGTTCGACCGGCTCCATATTTTGCACAATTCTCCTTAATTTTATCAACAGAGTGTTTAAGTTATTATAGAACGATATATGATGAAATAAAAAGCTGAAAATTTTTGTCTGAAAAAAAAATTTCTGATTTTTACTGGAACACTTTGCTGATGTCTTTGAGTACAACTGTGCAGAATACGAGGGACTAAAAAACAGAGTAGCGAACAAAAGTTTACACCGCTTTAGTTAAATCGCCATATCTCAGCTCAAAATGTTCCATTTGGCCCCATATTTCGCACAGTTTTGCTCAATAATATCATTAATGTGCTTCAGTTTTTCTAGGACCATATCTGAAAAATTGAAAATCTGAAATTCATTTTTCTGAAAATTTTCAGTTTTCGAAAAAATACATTTTTTCATAGACACTTTCGCACAAGTTTCTCATTGCCAAATCGTTCATTCAAACTGTTAAAAACATTTCCCTGTTGGATTTCTCAACATTTTTTCAAATTTTAATATTATTTTTTCTGAAAATACAGTGAAACTTCAAAAGTGTCTAGAGTGGTTCAAAGTGGATGAATCCACACCAAATTTTGGTAATAATACAGTGCTAATGAATGCCCAAAATTACTGGACCCTTAAAATTTTTTTCAAACATTCCTGTAATTTTGGGGGTCCATAAGCTATGCACTAATACGTCCATTATTAAAATTTGAATTGGATTCATCAACTTTGAGCCAGTCTAGAAACATTTGAAATTTCACTGTAAACTTTTTTTTTTTTTTTTCTCGAAAAATCTAACCGAGAAATGTTTTTTTTAAACATTCTAAGACTAAAATATCTAGAAAAAAAAGAATAAAAAACATTTTGGCAACAAAAAAAAACATTTACCGAAGTGAAAAATTTCAAATTTTTTTCAAAAAATTTCTGATGTTCAATTTTCAGATATGATCTTACAAAAGCTGAAGCACATTGCTGATATCATTGAGCAAAACTTTGCGGAATATGCGGCCAAACGGACCATTTTGAGATGAGATATGACGATTTTACTAAAGCGGTGTAAACTTTTGATCGCTACCGTAAGTCTTATTAAAAATCTATTCACAAGGTCATTTAGGTGTTCGAAAAAAGTGTAAAAGATTAAAAATTTTCAGAAAAATTGAGATTTCAAACTTTTTTGACCAGAGTTATGATGATTTTCACAAATATGTACCATATTCTTTTTCACTTACGACACAGGCCCATTCTCCCTCCACGAAAATTCTCGTAAACATAGTTTTGTACTTCATCATTTTCAAGTGGATGTAGGACCATAGCATATGTTACTTGCGGTTCGTTTCTTTTATAAACGAAACGATTCATCATTTTTGTGTCATCGCATGATCGAAAAGCGGCCTTCTCTAAAAAAAGCACACTGCTATCCGAAGAGGTCCAAATTGTCTGGTTCACTCACCACAACAGAAGTCTTTGTTATCCAACGCCGCGTAAAATTTTAATCCTCCTTGATCACATTCATCGTTGTTTTCTCTAACGCCGCTTGAAATCAATTTTCCAGCTGGACATCTATTCTAAAATTATTGATTTGATTTTCGAGAATACGAAGAATATAACCTACAGAATTGAGTTGACAAAACCCATTCCTGGCTGCTGAAAAAGAAGAAATATAGAGAAATGGATACGGTACTTTTCAACATACCGAGAAACATAACTAGCAGTGTTATTAAATTCTGCATAGATTGTATTTTTTGAATTTTTCAGAAACTGAATCGGATTTTTCAAAATGGCCGTTTTATAGTGACGATTCATGATGAGATAAATTTCAGAAAGTTCACGTTTTATTTTTGTTGATTTAAAAAAAAGAGGAAGTTCGGTATAGGGAAATTTAACCGAAAAGCTTAGTAATCGAGAAATTTGGATTTTGAAAATTCCCTTGAGGGTTATACTATATCGATGGTGCTCTTTCTTTTACACACAATTAAATTTCTGGTGCACCCATCCCCTTGAAGTTATTTTTTGGTGCAGCTCTCTATTTGTGTTCTGGTGCAGCCTCCACCAATTTAATTGTGTTCAAAAGAAAGAGCACCATCGATAAAGTGTAACCCCAGAGGGAAATGTACCGAAAAGACTAGTATTCGAGAATTTCTCTAGTCCCCTACAAATTTCACCATGCTATACGTTCAAAAAATTTAAAAATCCGAATTTCTCGAATACTAGGCTTTTCGGTAAAATTTCCCTTTACGGTTTTACTATACCTAACTTGCTCTTTTTTTTTAAATCAACAAAACTGTACTCAAAAAGTGGTGTTACCCCCCTTTAAAGATAGAACGAGATTTTTGAACACTGATTGACATCCAACATAATGCATGTACATAGTTGTTGTTTTGAGTTTGAGCAAGTCGAGCACAATGTCATCCTCTATCACTGGAGGAACTGGTACCAATATGACTTCTGGAGGATATTCACCAGCCATTATGAGAAGTCATGAGTAATGAATATGTTTTGTGACTTGGGGCAGGGTTAAGGGGTAAAGTGTAACCTTACAGCTTCTCATTTTTGAGCCGCTTCGAAATCCTTAATTAGCTCGACAAGCTTTTAAATATTCAAATTTTATTGATGTTTAATGGGTTACTTGGAACATTTATGATTTTCAGTTCCTACTTCAATTTCCACACTTTTTTGACTGAAGATGGATGAAAAAATGAGAATTTCTAAAATTATTTCAAACTTTGGGAAATGACAATTGTAACTTCTCAATGTTTTTTAATGCTTCGAATTTTTTTTTCATTTCCAAAATTTATACTTGTTGACCCATTTTCAGCCAGAACAAGCTGAAATGGAGGATAATTTAAGTAACGGAGGAATTTTAATCATTTTATAGGTCACTTTTTTCACGTTTTTTAATGATCTATTTTTAAATTTTGGATTTTTGGATTATTTTTCGGAATTTTTGAATCATTTTTTTTGGGTTACGGTTTTACGTTGTTTATTGGATTTTAGATTTTTTTTTAGGGTTTTTTTCAAAAATTTTAGTACCTCCTGGTTTTTTTTGGTCAGGGTTGTACACTTTTTTTTTCATTTTTAAAAATTCCACTGTAGATTATTCATTCCACGTGGTAATATGTGTAAAAATCAATAAAACGTGTTTTTTTAAATCATTTCTTCATTATTGGTTTGTGGCGAACAGGAAAACAAACGTATGGAATTTTCATCACTGCTCGAATTTGTCAATCGAAAACGAGGATAAATTCAGGTTAGTTGCACTCTTAATAATCAGATAATGCTAATTGATTTCCAGTTCGGTTGTGCGAATGAATATTTGCTGTGTAGTTATGTTGAACGAGAACATTCAATAGGATAACCGCATTCATCGGATGGTTAATGAAGTGTCTAACCTTTATATATTTTCCACATTTTGTTTTGATAACATTAATTTGAGTTAACGCGTGGTCGCTACAATCCTCCATCGCCATTCAATTCAAAAAAAATGTCTAAATTAGACTTTGCCATTTCAAAAGCCTGTGAATTATCGAGGAATTGATTCATGATAAGGAAAAATATTATTTCATTGGGCTCAGATATTCGTGCTTTATTGAAATTGTTCTGCTTGAACATTTAGACTGTTTTTATTCCGAACTTACCATTTTTAAACGAACCACGTGTCAAAAGCCTGACAAATCTCGTTTTTCTGATTATTCGGGATTCGGGACTGTCGGATTCTAGGCCACGCGTGTGCGCTAAACAAAAGGTAGACGGAATCTCGTTTTTTTACTTTTATTTTCCATTTTTTTAATTGTCAAACTAGAATTTACTTCTTACCTGTGGTTTTATTGTAGATTTTTATTGAATTTGTAAAAATAAATTTTTTTATAAGAAAAGAGTGATGTTTTGATGACAATTTCCGCTTGTGTGACCGCGGAGAATGGTTATTTTCTGTATCCCATTTTAGGTAACTTTCTGTGCAGTTCGAACATTGCCAATT
>LR552755.1:0-93981 GCA_900536415.3 Caenorhabditis sp. 38 MB-2015
TTTTTTTGTGATTTTTTGTGTTTTTTTCCACTCATTTTTTCCTACTCATTGTTTCCTTGTTAGTTCACCCACTCCAATGTCTTCCCTCATTATATTTGGACGATAAATAATTATGCATTGAAGTGAAAAACAAAAAAAAAATGGTGTTAATCAATAGTTAGTCATTTAATAACACAGTTCCTTGTTCTTTCAGTATAACTTTGCTGAAAATCGACCAGTCGTTCAAATTTTTTGTGGGCTTCAAAGAGTTGTCTTCAATACTGGCATATCCGGAACAGTTGATTTTGGTTAGCAGTTTGAAATAGTTGTTTTCGTTGTTTTTCTTGAGTATCGCATTGGAGGCGGGCAATAACTGAGTGATTCGAGTGAATAGTCGGTTTGAAGATGAGCGGAAGGGCGTCAGGCCAAAGAGGAAAAGGGAGAAAGGGGAACCGGCGAACCACGTCATGTCAGCGCAATGAAAAACAGCAATTTGCGAGGTTGAGAGAGACGCAGAGAAAAGTTCTCCGAGAGAAGTACAAGAGTGAAAATTTCCATGGCCGACTGGTTAACGGGCATGTCTTTGAATCGAACGACGGCGCCGAGCTCTGGTTCGATTCCCCCACGCGCCAAAACTTTTTTATTATTTTTCTTTTTTTTTTCAAATTACATTTTTTTACAACGTTCTCTTGTCAGATACTAAAAAATACACTCTCACAAATATTTCGAATACATTTTCAAGTTACGAAAACACATTAAACTGTAATTTGAAAAAAAAAGAAAAAATAATAAAAAATCGAACCAGAGCTCGGCGCCGTCGTTTGATTCAAAGACACGCCCGTTATCCAGTCGGCCATGAAAATTTTCATTGTTGTACTTCTCTCGGAGAACTTTTCTCTGCGTCTCTCTCAATCTCGTCAATTGCATGTTGACATGACGTGGAACGGGCAAACGGGCGAACGGGCAAACGGGGGAACGGGCTGACAGGCGAACGGACAAACAGACGCGGGTGAACGGGTATTTTTCACTTGTCACTGTCCTTGCCTATACACTTATTGGTTCGAGTGAGAATTGGACCAAAATTGAAATGGGAAAACATACAAAATTTTAGATCCATTTCGACAAGTCTGGCTCAGTTTTCAAAACTTTCATCTGTGAATTTTGTTTTTAAAAGCAGAAACAAAGTAGATGAGTAACAAAACGATATCAATGAATATCGACAGAATTAGGGGATATTCAAGGGGTAAAAATGAACACATAAAAATACACGGAGTGTATGAACTATGGAATTAGGGATAAAAAGTTGATAATCGAAAATAGTACGCTTTAATATAGGTATACTAAAAAGCTATTAGTAAGCGGAAAACACTCCGGTTTATTCATTAATGTTTTATTCTCAATATGTATGAACTTCTAGCATTACAAATTAGGAAAAAACATTTCAACGAATTAGAAGGGATAAGTAAATAAAAATGACAAAAAAATATATAAAAATACTTTCGAAGTAATAATGTATAAATAGGTGATTAGCGACTCGGCATATCCCATAGGCGAAGTTGCCACTCTCTCACTTTGCACGCCGCATCTTTGAGTTGACTTCTTATCTCGAATTCTTTGCATATTGAGGCATGATGCCCATATTCTCGACAAGCTTTACACCGACCAAAGTTACAGTTGAGTCGATTTCTGCATTCTTTCCTGATGCAAATCAAACATCGATCTTCTCTCTCCACCAAATGTTTTCTTTCTCGTCTTTTGTAGACCGGACAATATACGCTATTGTGACCCCCAGAGCAATATTCACATATTTGATTTGGTGGCAGGTTTTCTGGCAATATGAAAACTCCTCTGGCTTGCATACGGCTTATAGATTCTTCTAGTTGATCAAGTAGGTGCTCTACTTTTCTTGAAACGGTTCCATTAAACTGATGAAATATTCCACGTTGTAGTCGATTGAGAAGTTTGTTGACCGGATATGGTATGATGATACTTCTGAAATTTGGCCATGAAAAAAGTTAAAACAATTTTCAATACTACATGTTTTTTAAGTGACATAAGAATAGTATCGAATTGTAAGAATGTTTATATACCTATTTGCTTCAAAAATAACTGAATGTGTATCAATTTTCAATCTTTATTTTGAAAATTTTCAGATAAGTTTGAGTTTGAAAATGATTTTCATAGTGCTAAATCATAAATATCATTTTTCAGAACTCACCTCGGGATTTCTAATTTCATTCCATACATTTCTCGATCAAATTCAAAATCATTTCTTTCGAACCTTACTATCGACAGTGGTAGCAAGTTGTTAGGAGCCTTTTTCTCGCAAAGAATGTGATCATTCGACAATATCTCGTAGTTGTATCTGAAATTTAAGAAAAAAATTATTTGTTTCCTCATTAAATTGATTCTTACCTAACACGGTAGTGTTCCGTGATTCGAACTCCTCTTCCGTTTTCACAAATAAATGTTTGAAATGAAGAACGAGTAGGGTAAAACATCAAGTTCTCAAGGGGCTGTCCTGTGAGAGTGTTTGTCGCGTTGAACTGTTTGGTGACCTTTTGCAATATTCCATTGACGATTGAAAAATCGTGAGTCAGTTCTTGATCGTAGTAGCGAAATATTTCGTTTCCTATATACGCAGTCATCTCTGGAAAAAAAGTTTGGTTACCCAAGTTTTTTTTAATCAAAAAAATAAGTATGTGAGTATGGTTCCGATAACCTCAAAAACAAATTGAGAACTGAAAAAAAAAACATATTATGGTTTATTCAAAACGAAGATATTCAATATTAGATTGAAATTCTGATCTTAGATCGCTCTTTTTATACTCGTCTAATTCTTCTGCGTTCAGCAATCCACTCATCATAATACACACATCTCAATTGAGATATCGGAATCAATTGAAGCTGATTTGCAGCTTCAAACACCAAATGTTCTTCTGGAGCAATTGTTATGTTATGTCTGAAAAAAGATGTCTGATTATAATTGATAAATTATCATAACTTCTGACTCTACGCATAAATTTTATCATTCAGAAAAAAAACCAGTAAAGAAGTTTCTTCACAATTCTTGAACAAGTAAATTGGATATTACGAAAGTTTAATGCTTGATATTTTTGAACTATCAGATTCCAAAATTGTTAAAAATAAAAAAGTTCTCTGTGAAATGATGTAGAGAACATATCAAGTTTTTCAAGTAGGTACGAAATTTCTAGACAAATTTTGAATCATTTTTTGGGTTGTCACCTTTTTTCAAGATTACCGTGAAGTATAGGTTCTAACAATATACCCAAACACTGCGTAGATATATTTTTCAACTCACTGGAGGTGATAATCATCGCTGATTGAGACAATTCTGCCATCTAGGGTTGCAAAAAATGTGGAGCCGGCACGAGTTGGCAAAAGATGCAAATCGAAAACAGCTTTTTCATATCGCATGTCAATAATGACAAATACTTCGCTGATTATCTTCAATGCTTTTTCAGCATCAACTTGATATCGTTCGCAATAATGATATAAGAGTTGCTGAGCGTTGTAGGCCATGTCTGGGAAATTTTTCTTGAAGATTAGCTAGCTTTCCACAAACAACGAAAAAAAACAATTTTCTTCGAAAAAAAAAAAAAAAGTTAATATGAAAGGGTGAAAGAGTTGGCGTAAAGCTTAATTATTGTTTTAATTAGTGTCATTTTTTACATAGGACAGAAAACTTTGCCATAAACTGGAGAAATGTGAAAATAATTCTGAAAAAACTTCACCTTAAATTGGATGGTTCGAAAACGAACCTATAGGTTATTGATAAATAAAGACTATTAAAAAAGTCTTTTCATGTTGAAAATCAATATTAGAATCACATAGATCCTAGATGCTTATTATAAAATAACTTTCATCCACATTTTCAGGCAAGCAAGTTATAAAATGTTTTTGAAATATAGAGAACAAAAAATGAGAAAAAAGTTTTCTTTTCTACATCAAGATGTTTCTTCACAACATAATCTATGTATTTATAAACAATTGGAAAGAAAAATGCATTTTGACTTCTTTTAAATTCCATTCACACTAACACACCTGAGTGAAGACAAAAAATTTGAAACGTCAAATTTAAGAAAAATTTGGTGATGGAAAGATGAAATGTTTTTTTTTTTTTTTGGTTTTTTGGGGTACTCTTTGAAGACACAAGAAACCAAATGAACATAACATTGTATCAGGAGAACATTCTGACTCAGAAGAAATCATCATCAATGTTCAACCCAGATTTTGATGATACTTTGCATGGATGTAGTATCCAGTGAGGTGATTTCTCACTTACCGGGAACTTGTAAGAAGATTTTTATTTTTCGAGATATTGGGGATTATCGATTTTTTGAGTTTAAAAAATTCTACTTGGGTCTACTTTGAAAATTTATACCTCGGTTAGTTTTCGAGTAAAATGGTTGGTTAAAAAACCATTTTGATTCTTGAATGTTGTATTTTTTGAAAAAAAAATAACAGAAACTATGAAAAAATGCATAACATTTAAAAAAAAGTGACAGAGCTGAATTTTTCAAAATTTTGATGACAGTTACGGCATAGGCTGTTTATGAGGCGTGATAGGGACCTAGCCTATTTTTTTCACATCACAAATCAGGTATAACCGGCCTTCCAAGATAGATACAAATCAATTTATCGTTTTTTGCAGTAATTTTTCACTACATATACAAAATCAAGTACTCATGATAATTCGATTATGAAAAACAAAAAAAAACGGTGTAATACGTATTGTATCTGTTTCAATCTTATCAATAAGTTCAAAATCAACTGATGTCATTTTGAAATTTTCGTGCGGAATTTTAAAAAAATTTCAAATATCGAAAACATGCACCATTGAGAGTAGAAGAATATAAGCTCCTTGTGAGCTTATATTCTACTGGGAGTGCTTCATTTTTCAAATTGGTTATTTGAGTTTTCCAAATAACATTAGTGTCGCTTGATTTTGAACTTATTGATAAAATTGAAACAGATACAGTACACATTACACCGTTTTTCCGTTTTTTATAATCGAATTATCATGAGTACATGATTTTGTATAGTCAAAAACTACTGCAAAAAACGATGAATTGATTTTTATCTTTCTTGGAAGGCCGGTTGTCCATGTTTTTCAACATGTGAATATACTTAATTTTTGACGTAGAAAAAATAGGCTAGTCCGAATCACGCTCCATGAACAGATCATGCTGAACCTGTCATCAAAATTTTTGAAAATTTCAGATTTGTCAGTTCTCAAAATGTCAGGAGTTTTTTCATAGTTTCTGGTATTTTTTTTTCAAAAAATATTATATTTAAGAATCAAAATGGTTTATCAACTAACCATTTTACTCAAAAATTGACCGAGATATAAATTTTCAAAGATAGCCCAAATTTTTTTACCCGAAAAATCGATAATCCCCGATATCTCGGAAAATAAAATTTATTTACAAGTTCCCGGTAATAAAAACAGAAAGTTCATTAAAATACAAATAGGATGTGGAAAAATAAATGCTCAGCAGCTACTGAAATATTTGAGAAAAAGAGTTTCTGAAAAAACTGAAAAATAGAATGAAATAGAAAATGAAAGCATAAATCTTGAGATGTGTTTTTTTTTTTTGACTGAATTAGACGAGGAAAGATAAATTCCAGACTAAAGAAAGAGAAAACGAATGCTTAGTTAAGGTGAACGAGTTCAATTCGAACCAACTTGAAGCTGGTGGAACCTCGACGTGAGAAAATAGGGTTTCCTCTTTCTCAATCTAAGTATTTGTCTGAGTTCAGTGTAAGAAGCGATTTATAAATTTATCAAAGAATAGAGATAAATGTGTAAAAAAAAAGCATGACGACGACTTCTCCAATGGCTCCTACTCCAAGACTGATGTGTTGGAGGGGCGCTGCTTTAGGCGGAGTCTCGGGGAGCCTGACACAACATCTGTTAAGAATACGTGGCGCACAGCTGCACTTCATCTGGCTCATAGCTGTTCGCCACGTCGACTGTTTGCCACGTAGCTGTTCGCCACGTTACGAAAAAAATTTGGAAAGCGCCCATTGAAAATGAAATTCTTAATTTTGTGGCTGTTGAATGCTAACATGAAGACTACAAGTTGACTTAAACAAAAACTCAAAAAAAAAACACTTTTGAACTTGAAACTTTTGAGATTAACATCTGACAACAAGGGACATTTCGAAACAGGTTGAACTTAATAAATAAAAATGGTTGAGTTTTTGGTACCAAAGGTTTTCGCCAAACACGATGGTGATGTTTATTTTTCACCAAAAAAGAGCTGCACCTGAGTTTTCTCCTACTCTAGGTCCAAAATTGAGTGATCCAGTTTTCGATGAAATTTTCAGAAAAAAGGTATTTGAGTATGGCAAACGTCATGGTGATGTTTATTTTGAACTAAAATAGAATTTCACTCTAGTTGGTACCTGTTTTAAGTCTATAACTGGCTGACACAGACTTTTCTGAAATGTTTTTTGTTGAATTTCGGACAAGTTAATTTTGAACTTGAAACAGGTACAAACTAGAGTGAAACTCTATTTTGGTTCAAAATGAACATCATCATGACGTTCGCCATACTCAAATACCCTTTTTTTCTGAAAATTTCATCAAAATCTGGGTCACTTAATATTAGACCTAAAGTGGGAGAAAACGAAGGTACAGCTCTTTTTTGGTGAAAAATAAACATCATCTACATGTTTGGCGTACCCGAAAACCTTTGGTACCAAAATCTCAACCATATTTTTTTGTTAAGTTCAACCGATTTCGAAATGTCGCGGTTTCGAAATGTCGCGGTCTCGGGAAGCATGACACAACATCTGTTAAGAATACGTGGCGCACAACTGCACTTCATCTGGCCCATAGCTGTTCGCCACGTCGACTGTTTGCCACGTAGCTGTGTTTCAAGAATATTAATTCAGAAAGCAAAAATGCTAACAATATTTTCCAGTCAACTTAATTCACACCATTGATAAAATTCCATATTTGAGTTTAATAAAGCTCAGCACAATTGATTTGATTTTTATTGAAAATACCACATTTTCAACAAGAAACAGAAAAAGGTGAAAAAATAGAAGGTCGCTGGTCGAAAAAAGACATTTTGAAAAATTTATTATGTGAACGTACATATATTCACAGGTTATTCACAGCTTTCTCAAAAAAAAAAGGTTTTTACACAATGCTATATTTTTAAACACACTATCTGTCAATGCAAAACGTTTAGTTTTTTTTTCTTCACAAGGAGTACATTCTCTACTTATATGACTCTTTCAATTTTCCGATGAATGAAGGACGAAATCGCCCTTCAAGAGTCTCCACTGCCACAGCTAGCTTGCAGTTGTCAGCGACGACAACTAGTGTTGGTGAGCATCCACAGCTGTACTACATCTGGCTTATAGCTGTTTGCCACGTTACGAGAAATATTTGGAAACCGCCCATTGAGAATGGAATCCTGGATTTTGTGGCTGTTGAATGCTAACATGAACACGACAAGTTGATTTAAACGAAAAACTCAAAGAAACACTTGTGAACTTGAAACTTCTGAGATTCACATCTGACAACCAGAGCTGTTGAAATGGAATGTACCCCAGATGGGCTTCCCAGATTAACTGGGAAGAATGAGTAAATTTTATCACGTGGGAAATTCCAAATAAACATTACCATCCCATTGGGAGCCCAGGTGGGCTCTCTTTTCTCTTTCATTTCTTAAAAAAAACACTAATTTTTTCATGAAATGAACAAAAAAACGACCAATACGTCAGAAAAAGAAATACAAACGTGAACTTTTTCAAAAATGTACAAAAAAAATTTCCCAACTGGGAAAGCCCAGCCAACCCCAGTTTATCTGGTCATTTCTTGAAGTGGGATGGGATGGAATGGGCATATCTATCTGGGCTATCTGGAACCCACATTTTTCCCATTTCGACAGCTCTGCTGACAACAATTGTTTGTCGAAGATACACATCTCTGTGGCTTTTGAAAAATAGTTTTAAAACTATGAATTCAGAAGGCAAAAATGCTACCAATATTTTCCAGTCAACTTAATTCACACCATTGATAAAATTCCATATTTGAGTTTAATAAAGCTCAGCACAATTGATTTGATTTTTATTGAAAATACCACATTTTTAACAAGAAACAGAAAAAAGTGAAAAAATAGAAGGTCGTTGGTCGAAGAAAGACATTTTGAAAAATTTATTATGTGAACGTACATATATTCACAGGTTATTCATAGCTTTCTCAAGAAAAAAAAACGTTTTTACACAATGCTATATTTTTAAAACCACTCTCTGTAAATGCAAAACGTTTAGTTTTTTTTCTTCACAAGGAGTACATTCTCTACTTGCATGACTCTTTCAATTTTCCGATGAATGAAGGACGAAATCGCCCTTCAAGAGTCTCCACTGCCACAGCTAGCTTGCAGTTGTCAGCGACGACAACTAGTGTTGGTGAGCATCCACCGGGAATCGAACCCGGGACCGTGAGATTGAAGGTCACTAACGCTAACCACTTGTACAACCCCCTCACATCAACCAGCACACAAAAAGGACTATATTTTATGCATATATAGAGATGTGTGGGATGAAGAGAGATGAGAGAGAAAGAGTAAATCGTCTGCAAGAGTTTTCGTAATCTTTTTTTATAAATTTTATTTCGAATTTCGCAACTAATAACTTGATTGCAAGAAGTAATGTGATATAGAAATTTATTGAAACAAAAAAATCAAAAAAGATAGATTTTTTGAGGTGGATATCGTAAATTGGAATCTTTTGGTGGGTGTTGATTTTTTTAGACAAACTTTGGAGATTAATTCTCGGCATTGTTGCTGAAAATTTTTTTACAAGTATATTTTAAAACATTTTAAAAGCAACTTCGAACGAAAAAAATGGATTTTAAGCAGGAGAGTGGGATTATCTAGGATGAAAAAAAAACATCACAGAGTGCAACAATTTCACAAATTTCTATTTTTCGATTTTTGTCTTCAAAATTAACTATTAAACTTCAATAACAGATCATGTTAATTTTTCAAAGAGTTTATTATTTCACTTTTTCAAAGTTTTCAAGTTAAAAACGGATTTTAAAACTTTGTGTTCAAAAAACAACATTTTTACCCAAAGTAAACATTATTGCATCCTTTATGGTTTAAAAAAATACTGAAGTTATGTAACTGTGTTTCATTTTCTTTTAGAATTGTTGTTAAAAACAGCAATTGCAATATAAACTTTCTCTGAGAAAAATAATGAGGGTTTTTTTTTTCAAATTTTGGCACAAAAAGCGAATCACAAATAGAGCTAGCTCCAGAAAACTTCTTCTTTCTTCGATGACTTTACACTCAGAAATTTCATGATTTTTTACGACAACTGGGGGAGTCAAATCTGATGCAACTATCAGACAAATTCTGACGATAAGCAGAATAATCTTCGAACAAAAAACAAAGTCACTATTACCTGAATATACACGTTTATTCATTTGATTATCATATCCTTAATAAATTACTAAAAATGAAATATATATGTATATACAATCTCTTAAAAATAAATAATCTATTTTCTTTTAATCGAACACAACATCAATGCATTCTCAAGGCGGACTTGTTCTTCTTCTTCTGGTGTGAAGTCATTATCGATGTTCATCATTTTTCTCATTTGTTCTGTCGATTTACCCTGAAAAAAAATTTAGCTCTTGCTTTAATCAATTTCTAACTATTTACCTTTAAAGCATTTGCAATATATTTACAACCAATATCCATCAAGCGGTGGATTTTCATCTCATTTGCTCCTATGAGTAAATCGGTGACAGAGATGTTGCTATCGCTTTTCAAAAATTCATTGTCCCAGCTACTTAACTCGGCATCTTCATTTTCTTTATCGCAACGTAAAACTGGACTGTGACGATGGTACTGGAGGAATGACATAATCTAGAAAAAATAACGAGTTTGTCTTGAAAAGAAAGTATTACTAACCTTGGCCAAAACAGGTGCCGAAGTTTTCGGGATTGGAATCGGTTGAATAAGCTCCGCTCCTTTGAATTCCGCCTTTTCGATCATGGCGTTCAAGTTGATGGAATGGTAGAGTAAATCTCTCGAAACCTGTAACCAACTTTTTTGTTCATTTCAAATGATTTTGTGTGTCTCTATTGCTATGGATAGATAAGTGTATCAAAAAATGGATCCATTCCATGATTTATTGTCTGTTAAACTTGAATAGGTCAAGGAAAATCTTACACAAAAATCTTTCATTTCAGTACTCTTTTTTAGTACTAAAAAACTATTTTCTTAAAAGTGCCCTCTCATTTTCGATAGGGCTCTAGGTGAATCATAATTTCATAATGTTTGACTTGAAAATCAATATACTAGAAAAGAATAATTTCTATATTTGAGGCGCTATTCTACTAGATGTGCCCTTGTTTCAGAATAAGTACGTCATTTTCACGCTTGCTGAAATGCGTATGTAGTCAAACTAGTGGTTTTTTGACGTTGTAGCTACGGCCTTGATTTGAATATAACCGCCGCATAGAGCAGAATATGTTTTTTTTTTTTTTGAAGAATTCAAGAATTTTCGATAAATTTCCATATTTAGTTCCTTTAGGTATCAATTTTTTTTTAATGAAAAAAACTCACTGTAAATGTCTTTCCATCGGACGAGAGAAGATCGACAGTTTGAATTTCTCTGAAGTTTTCGATCCACATCTGTAAAAATTTAGTATATCATTATTTTCATAAATGCACGGGTAAAAATAGAGAAATTATATTTATCAACCAGATTTACGATGAATATCAATTCAAGATAATTGTGATTAAAATTTAGAGAATATTTCAGCAAAAAAAAACAAACAAAAGTCAATTAAAAAACGCATTTTTCTTCAAAATTCCAAAAAAAGAAGGAAAATATTCAATGTGTGCATTTGCGCGTCGCAGTGTTGACACACAAACACATCGCTTCTATTTGAAAGAAAGGGAACGGGGTGAAACTGTGAAAATTGGGTTTTAAAGGTTTTCTCTCAATTTTTTGCCACTTAGAGAATTACGAGTGAGAAGAATTGGAAATAATGAATAATACTCAGAAGATGTGCTAAAGTATTGAACGTTTAGAAGAATAGTCAATAGTAGAAAATGACCCTATTGAACATAGGAAGGAAAACTAAAGAGTATAATGACAAAAATATCGAATTATTGATAGGTTTTTTTGAGATTTGGAGAAAAATTATGAATGAAACAAATTAAAAAAAACTTTTCTAATATTATTAAAAAATAAATTTTTTTCTAATAATTTTTGATTTCTCTTGAAGTTAAAACATAAAAATATCGGATAACGTTCAGAATAACCTAATAGCAATAAATATATAACAAGAACAATACACACAATAACACACTAAATAATAAAAGTTGGCCTAACTCTTGTTTTTTCGCGCGTCTTTTTCTCTGTTTATCTTGTTTGCACATCCATGAGAGACGTGGGAAAACAACACTATATTGTATGTGTTGGTTTGTAGTTAGAGAATGGAATAACACTATTAACAACGAAGAATTTGATACTTTTATTTTTTAATGGATGGAATAAAAAGAAAATGAAACAATGGTTGTTAACAACAAGGCACTTGGTAAAACAACAATTTCACGTGAAGTGATCTACAAAAGTTCTATTATTCCAATCAAAAATGAAATCGAAAATAGTACGTAACAAATCAATGGTCCATGAGAAATTTACGAGCCTGAACGATTATAAATTTATAGTTTTCTGGGCTATACTAGAAAAAAAATTAATTCAAACAAAAACTGTTAGTTTCGGGGCATTGTTTTTCAGAGGGGACCGCTGCAGTTCTTCTCAAAAAAAAACCATTCAACAAAAACCTCACAAAAGTCCAATTCAATATTAGGGTTTCTATTAGATTATTCTACTTTTTTTTATAACTTGAGTTTGGACGATAACAATCAGTTTCATTTTTGTTGAAGATTCACGGACACAAATATCACCTGGAGTATTATTCGAAATGTGTTTCCATTTATATTTGAAAAAAAAAAGAAAAATCGTTACCACAATTTTATATTCCAATTGCTCATTTGTCATGTAGAAATATGTTCGAAAAATCTATATGCATCTTGTTATTTCCTATTAGTTAATTTTTTTTCTAGTTTACAATTTAAATTTTTTTTTTGTTTCCGATTTTCCAACTTCTGACTAAAAAACTGTTTTCTCTCAGCTCATTCAGATTCTTAGCAGACGGTAAACATTATGAAGTCAGTCGCAATTTCAGATATACATCTTTGCCGAAAGCAAAACCTTCAGAAAGACTTTCTGAATAAAAAAATCTTGAAAAGTTGCAAAAAGATGAGATGATCCTCATCAATCAGTGAAAATAGTATTAACATCCCAACATTGCCTGTAATAGGTTTGATCAAAACTTGTTCGATCCTAAGACCACACTATCCTTTTCTTTTGAAGCTCAAATCTAAATCCTGGATTTTTTTTCATAAATTCACAAATATCCTTCTTCATGCTTCTATGCTGTTCTTCAGATCGAAATTCGAGAAGAACCTAAAACAGTTTCGAAAATCAAAAAAAAGTAAAGAAGCTGACATTTGAGAATTGATAATTTGCAAAAAAAAGAAAATGTTGCTGAAATTTCTATGTTTACTACATAGTCTTTGTAACGAACTCGGAGATATGAATCACTTTCTTCTCAAACTTTAATCAGAAAAATGCTATAAAACTGAGTAGGTTTGTGGATTAGGAACAGTAGAGGGATGATGATTAGTTAGAGAATAGAAATTAAATGTTGTGTGCAACCATCATGAAATTTTTCAAAAAGTTTCTCAAGCAGCTAGTAATGATAATCAGGATGAAAATAGTCTGATACCCCTAATGAAGATATTCAATAAGAACGCTGTACTGTTCTTGAGTCATTGCGCGATTTTATATCCACTGTGTACGCACTAACAAAACGTGTAATGTTCAATTCAGTTTTTTTTTTACATTATATGTATAAGGCAAAATCAGATTCAACTCACTCTATAGATATTGTCCAATTTTTTCAATTCCAAGGGGTCATTTTGTAGAAAAACAATGAAAATTGGTGTTTTTTGTGCTAAAAAGTCTGTCGCTAGAATTAGTTTCTGTAAATATTTGAAAAAATCCTAGTAATTGAAAAAATCCTAGTAATTCCTGATTCGTTTATAATCTATTCATCTGTTTTTAGAATTGCATATATATATATATACAGTGCTGGCCAAAAAGGTTGTCGCAAACAGTTTTTTGTAGAGAATTTTTTTTGAAACATGTCGAATCACTCTCAAATTTTTATCAGACATGTCTAGCATGTTTGTCAACATGCAAAAATAATTTAGAGTGATGAATTTCATTTTCAGAATCTTAAGAAGTGATTGAGTGATTTTGCTGAAAATACGAAATTTCTGACATTGTCTTCAGCGGCTAAGATTGGTCCAGAAATTGACAGGACCTTCAAGTTTAAATGTCCAAAAGTTGTAATAAGTCTATTTGAACATATTTGGAACATAATATCATAATATATTTACTTTTTCTGGTCCATCAGATGATATTACTGTAGAGCTCGGCTATTGCGTTCCAAAAGACAACAGACTCCTAAAAACCATTGGAATGTTTTGATGATAGTTTAATTTGAATGAATATACTATTTGGAGACGTTCCAAAAGTTTTCTGAAATATTAGAAGCCTGTAATTCGATATTAGAGTGATTTACAGATGATTTAAAAAGTAGTTGGAGCCTAATAAAAAGGAATTTCGAGTCGAAAATCGATTGCCAGAAGATCATAATCTATGTTGTTGGTGTTTTGCGACTAGTAAGTGATGTTCTGAATCGTATTGAACGTTTTTAGTACGAAGGCAACCGATATTGATCCTTTTGATGAAGGTTGAAGACGAATTAATTGAAAGGAATTTCCGGAACTCAGAGGATTCAGCCCAACAGACTTTTATCCGGAATTTTTCATTTTATTTTCCATCTCAAACCGTCAAAAATTGAGTTCCTATACTGTTGAGACTAAAAAAGACTCATTTGGAGATTTTTTGTTTCGATAGTAACTCATTTGAAATCATTCAACTCTTGTTCCTCGTTGGTGCATTATCACCTGGACTTCAAGCTTCATCAAAAGGATCAATATTGGTTGCCTTTGTAATAAAAACGTTGAATACGATTTAGAACATCACTCACTACTTACAAAACATCAACAACATAGATTATGATCGGCTGGCAATCGATTTTCGACTCGAAATTCCCTTTTATTAGGCTCCAACTACTTTTCAAATCATCTATAAGTCCTTCTAATATCGAATTACAGGCTTCAAATGTTTCAGAAAACTTTTGGAACATCTCCAAATAGTATATTCAGTCAAATTAAACTATTATCGAATCATTCCGATAGTTTTCGGGAGTCTGTTGTCTTTTGGAACTCAATAGCCGAGCTCTACAGTAATATCATCTGATATGGACCAGAACAAGTAAATATATTATGATATTATGTTCCAAATATGCTCAAATAGACTTATTACAACTTTTGGACATTTAAATTTGAAGATCCTGTCAATTTCTGGACCAATCTTAGCCGCTGAAGATAATGTCGGAAATTTCGTATTTTCAGCAAAATCACTAAATCAGTTCTTAAAATTCTGAAAATGAAATTCATCATTCTAAATTATTTTTGCATGTTGACAAACATGCTAGACATGTCTGATAAAAATTTGAGAGTGATCCGACATGTTTTTAAAAAGTTACCCTCAAAAAACTGTTTGCGACAACCTTTTTGGCCAGCACTGTATATATATATATTTTTTTTAATAATTTGGATCAATATTCTGTTTGAACCATTTCGCAAAAAGATTTACCTGGCAAAACCATTTTTTGCATAACTATGGGTAATATGAAAATGTCTCAAGATAAGTCATTTCTTGTAAGTCAGAGTTGTCCAAACGAATCAAACATAGTGTATGTTAAAACATTTAAAGTTCGGCTCAGTTTTCACTCAACTAAACAAAGTTATCAAAGATTTAATTATGAAAAACAACTACGCATGACTTCGGTATCTTTGCAGTCCAACACTGAAGCGAATATGTATTAAAAATGTTCCACAAAAACCTTTGCAGAAGTTGAGGAGTTGACTGACCGACATAAAAAAGCTAACAAGTTCTGATGTTGCAGAACTGGAGCCATTTGGTTCTCGATTTTGCACAAAAACCATGGAAACAGCATTCTCGTCCTGTCAAATTCCAGAAAATCTGACAAGAGCTGGACGATTATCATTCCATCATGTAGAAAGATTGAGCTTCTATGTGAATACACCACTGCTGGCAGATGTTGAATGGAACAATTACTCAAAGTGTTCAAAATCCGTCAAAATAACACTAATTTAGAAAATAAAAACCAATTTCATTGGAATATTATAATATAAAAAATAATCATCAAACTTACAGAATATTAATCAACATGAATGCATATTATGGAGGCACTTATGTTTCAATTATAAATTATTCACTTTGATGGAGAAAAAGGCATTAAAGCATCTCTGAGGCGATTCCTTTTCTCTTCCTCGGACATTTGGGCGTTCTCGAGGCTCATTATACTCTGAATTTGCGCTTTACTGGCATCCTTCTAAAAATGAGATAATAAAGTAATGTTATATGTAAATCAAAATAAGAATCCTTACCTCAATAGATCTTGCGATTGCTATACAACCAACATCGATAAGTCTATATACTTGCAATGCATAAGCTGCTCCAATTAATTCACTTATTGGGATGTGTTTATTATTCTTCAAAAATTCTTTATCCCAATTCGATATTATCTTATCTTCACTATCCTTAAATTCACGCAAAACTGGATCATAACGATGGTATTGCATGAATATCAGTATCTAAATTATAGAGAATTTTTATTTTTGTAAAAGAGGAAAAGTTTCTAACCTGTTGGAAAACTTCGGCAGTGCAGTCTTCTATAGGAATGGGTTGTTCCAGTTCTTCTCCTGTTACATATGCAGTTTGCATCTGTTTATAAATAGTGATCGAGTGACGTAGGATATCTGGTGGAACCTGAAAACAAAATTTGTTTTTTTTCTAAATTTAGTGGGATGTGGGACATTATAAACTATTTATCAACGTAATTTTTTCAAAGGATTCGTTTCAGGAAATTTCCATCAGAACTCTTTTCATAGGCAAATTTTTTTGGATTCAATTCAGAATGTTTTTTTTCAATTTGGGTCTGTTCATTTTTCCTGGATCTCATTCGGACACAATCACCGGACTGAAACCTGTTCCATATCATCTCAGAAGCTGAAAGAGAGCTGACAAGTTGCTCTTGAATGAAAGAGCAAATTTTTTTCTGCATTTTTCATCGAAAAATCTAGTATTTTAAATGAAAATTCTTTGAATTTTTCTCGTTAAACAAGACTTTTCCGTGAAAAATAGTAACCAAAAAATGCCAACACTGCTATTAATTTGATAGCTTCAAAAAAGTTGGTTATTTTTAGTACCTTTTCTTGTAAGATCAAAACATTTTTTTCAATCAAAAGTCTAACAGAAAAGTTCACATGCTCTTCGATAAGCGTGTTTTTATTTTGATAAACTTTTAATGATATTTTTCTCCGTGAATTTCATTGAAACGGGAATACGCAGCAATTAGCTGGGGGCCCGCTAACTAAATTGGCAAAACACTGCACATATCATATCATAAACACTACATATTCGTTTTCATTTACCAATTGAAATTGAAAGAAGCGTGATTTTTGTATAAAATAATGGTTTTGTCATTATGGTTCCATGTTTCTGCACAAAGACTTGCCGTAGGTTTCTTTCTCACCGGCCATTATAGTAAAACATGTGCAGTGGCCACTGAAAGTCCCAGAATCCCCAAAACTAACCGTAAAAGTTTTTCCATCAGTGGTGAGAATCTTGACCCAATCGTCTCTATATACTGGCATCTGGAAATGTCAAAAATATATGCAAGAACAAAAAAATGTCAAAGAATTTAAACGGAGAAGTGTGAACAGCAATTTTGCAAAGAATAAAAGAGAAATTATACAAAACCATTTACTAAAATAAAATGACAAAATGACAACAGCCCGAGATACACGACATCTCTCCCTCCTTTTCCAGCGTCTCTTTTTCTCTGCGTCTCTCTCTTGTCCACATAGCTCAGTGAAATTTTGCGCGAGTGAGATGCATGAGGTCACTGGTTCGAACCCGAAGACAATGAAATTCTTTTATTTCGTTTTTTTTTTGGTTTTTTTCAATTGAAAACTAATTGTCACAGTTACAGAAATATGTTTGAAAACATAGAAAAGTGTGTATATGTATGAAATATTATGAAGGATTTTCAGTGCAAATTATGCTAAAATAGGTGATTTTCGGGCAGAAACTGCTTAGAAATGGATAGATTTTTAGTCATTTTAGCTCGCTCAGAAAATATCGATCAATATTCTAGAAAACTTGATATCTCCATGATGGCTTCATATTCAAAGATATCATGATTTTTTAAGAAACGACACGTTTGTGAGTAAAATCTAATGCCCAAAATAGTTAGAAAAATAAAATTATAATAGTCTTTGCAGATTTCTATGTGAATGTATCACTGCGTTCAGATGTTGGATTAATCAGTTGTTCAAAGTGTTCAAAATCCGGCGAAATAATGTCAATTTAGCAAATAAAACCAATTTTATTGTAATATAATAATATAAAAAATAATCATCAAATTTACAGAATATCAATCAACAGGAATAACAATTGCAGGAAATACATGTGTTTCAACCATAAATTATTCACTTTTCGCCACTACGAGACAACAAAGCAAGTTAAAGGCGCTTCTTTTACTCTTCTGCGATTGGAGCGTTCTCAATGCTCATGGAACGCTGAACATTCCTATTCCTGGCTGCCTGCAAAAATGAGATTTTAACTCATGTTATGAATGCAGAGAAGAATCCTTACCTCAAAAAATCCTACCGCTGCTTTACAAATAACAGCATAAAGTCTATGGATTTCCAATTCAGTGGCTGCTACAATTAAATCACCTGCAATGCCTTCATTGTTCTTCATAAATTCCTTATCCCAACTTGATAATCTCGTATCTTCATACTCCTTCCTGTCACTCAAAACTGAATCAAAACGATGGTATTGAATGAATATCAATATCTAAATGATAGAGAAGTTTTATTTCTATAAAACAAAGAGAGTTCCTAACCTGTCGGAAAACTTCGGCAGTGCATTTTTTGAGAGGAATAGGTTGTTTTAGTGTCTGACCTCTTTCATATGCACTTTCCATCCGTGCATAAATAGTAATTGAGTGGCGTAGAATATATGGTGAAACCTGAAAACAAAATTTGTTTCTTTTTCAAATTTTGGTGGGATCTGGGACATTAGAAACTATTCATCAACTTCAGATTGTCATAAGATTCGTATCAGGAAATTTCCATCAGAACTCGTTTATATATATGCAAGATTTTTTTCTAGTATTAAAAAAAAATTATTTTTCCAAATAAATTTTTCTCGAAAACTAGACTTCGATTAAAAATACCTCGACGTTTGTAACTAAAATGCCAACACTTCTTACTATCAGTCTGATTGCTTGAAAAAATTAGTACATTTTCTTGTAAGTTCAGAAATTGTTTAAAATCATAACATGGTGTAATATGTTGACTAAATCCAGTAAAATCAACTAGTGGAAGGAAAAAGAGGGAAAATATGAATCTAGTCTAACAGAAAAATTCAAATGCTGGTCGATAAGCGTGTTTATATTTGGATAAACTTTGAATTATATTTTTCTCCGTAGATTTCATTGGAACGACAATACGCAGAAATTAGCTGGAAACTTGTCAACCAAACAACCAAACTGGCAAAACACCGCACATATTTTTTTTCGTATTCATTTACCAGATGAAATTTAAAAAAAAAAGTGACTTGTGTATGTAAGAACCCTTTTGCCACGATGGTCCTAATTTTTGGCACGGAGACTTGCCGTGATTTGATTTCAACGTCTTTTAATCCTCCAAACTAACCGTAAAAGTTTTTCCATCAGAGGTGAGAAGCTTGACCCAATCGTCTCTATATATTGGCATCTGGAAATGTCAAAAATATATGCAAGAACAAAAAATGTCAGAGAACTTAAACGAAGGAGTATGAACAAAAATTTTTCAATGAATAAAAAAGAAATTATAAAAAACCATTCACTAAAAAAACAAATGACAAAATGACAACAGCCCGAGATACACGACATCTCTCCCTCCTTTTCCAGCGTCTCTTTTTCTCTGCGTCTCTCTCTTGTCCACATAGCTCAGTGAAATTTTGCGCGAGTGAGATGCATGAGGTCGCTGGTTCGAACCCGAAGACAATGAAATTCTTTTATTTCACGTTTTTTTAATTGGAAATTAGTTACAGAAACATGTTTGAAAACATAGAAAAGTGTGTGTATGTATGAAATATTATGAAGGTTTTTCAGTGTAAAATATGAGAAAATAGGTGATTTTAGTGGAGAAACTGCCGAGGAATGGAGAAATTTTTTGTTATTAACAAAGCTTGCTCAAAAAAATATCGATCAGTGTTCCAGAAAACTTGGTCTCTCCTCGATGGCTTCATATTCATAGATTTTATGGTTTTTTAGA
This sequence comes from Caenorhabditis sp. 38 MB-2015, assembly GCA_900536415.3. Classification (NCBI taxonomy): domain Eukaryota; kingdom Metazoa; phylum Nematoda; class Chromadorea; order Rhabditida; family Rhabditidae; genus Caenorhabditis; species Caenorhabditis quiockensis. Next base: position 19,602 of record LR552755.1, read on the forward strand.
GGTACGACACGTTTGTGAATAAAATCTAATGCAACTCCAAGTTAATATCCGGCCAAAATAAGTATGATCAAGAAAAAAGTGTTTGAAAAGTGAAACAAAGTCACCAAATCTTGAATATACACTTTTTTATTTGATTATCATTTCATTTACGAATTAGAGTAGTTTTGAACTTGTACACTGTTCGGTTCTATCCTATTATAGTAGTCTCAGAATAATATAAATGTCCCGGAACAATACAATGGTCCGTAAAATGTATAAAGATCCCAAAAAACAATTATGATATGTATTCAACGTGATATGGTACAGTTATGGGCAGAAAGAAATGCTTGGAAAGAAAACGACTTTGCAGAAAATCCATCGGAACAGCATTCTGACCTGTCCATTCTCCAGAAATCTGCAGCCACGATAATCATTTCACAGTGTTGAAATATTGCATTCAGATGTTGAATGAATCCGTTGTTCAAAGTGTTTAAAATCCGGGAAAGTAACGCTGAGGTCGAAAATAGAAACCAATTTTATTGGAATACAATAAACTTTGAAAAATCGTAAAATTCACAGGACATCAAACAACGGGACTACGAATTGCGGGAGAAACATAGGTTTGAACCATAAATTATTCACTTTCCGCCACTACGTGGCAACGAAACAAGTTGAAGGCGCTTCTTTTGCTCTTCTGCGTTTGGAACGTCCTCCAAGCTCACCTGCAAAAATAAAATTTTTATCTCATGTTATGAATCCAGAGATGAATCCTCACTTTGAAATATTTTCCGGCTTTTTTACAAATAACACCGAAAAGTCTATGGACTTTCAATTCATGAGCTGCGAAAAGCAAATCACGCATAATGCTTTCACTAATATTCAAAAATTCCTTATCCCAGTTCGATAATTTGTGATCTTCATTTTCCTTATTGTCACGCAAAACTGGATCAAAACGATGGTATTGAATGAATATCAGTACCTAAATGATATAAAATGTTTAATTTTGTAAAAGAGGAAAAGTTTCTAACCTGTTGGAAAACTTCGGCAGTGCATTTGAGAGAAATGGGTTGGTTTAGTGTCTGACCTCTTTCATATGCACTTTCAATCTGTGTATAAATGGTGATCGAGTGACGTAGAATATCTGGTGCAACCTGAAAACAAAATTTGTTTCTTTTTTAAATTTTGGAGGGATCTGGGACATTAGAAACTATTCATCAACATAAGATTTTCATAAGACTCGTTTCAGAGAACTTTCATCAGAATTCTTTATATGGGAAAATTTTTGGATTAAATTCAGAACTTTTTTTTTCAAATTGGGTCTGTTTGTTTTTTTTGGATCTCACTTATGAACAATTACTTATTACCTGACTGAAATCTGGTACATATATTTTGAGGGGCTGTGAGAGAGATGGAAGATTGCTCTTGAATAGAAGAACACATTTTTATCTGCATTTTCACCGAAAAATCGGATATTAGAAAAATCCTCGATGTTTGTAACTAACAAAAAATTCCAACACTTCTTACTATTAATCTGATAGCTTCAAAGAATATTTGGTTTTTAGTACATCTCGTTTTAGATCAGAAAATTATTCATAATTGAGAGAAAATCTGATATCCGAAAGTCTAATATCTACTAAAGTCTAATATCTAAAGTCTAATATGCTGACTAAATCCAGAAAAATTAACCAATTTTTTGCCAAAATGGAATCTAGTCTAACAGAAAATTTCAAATTCTGGTCGATGAGCGTGTTTGTATTTAGATAAACTGTGAATGATACTCTTCTCCATAGATTTCATTGAAAAGGCCATACGCAGAATGAAATTCAAACAAGCGTGACTTGTGTATGTGAGAACCATTTTGCCTGCCACAATAGTCCTTATTTTCTGCACGGAGACTCGCCGTAGTTTGATTTCAAAGGCCACTAAATGTCTTTTAATCCCCCAAACTAACCGTAAAAGTTTTTCCATCAGAGGAGAGAAGCTTGACCCAATCGTCTCTATATATTGGCATCTGGAAATATCAAGAATTTATGCAAGATCAAAAAATGTCAAAGAATTCGAACGGAGAAGTGTGAACAACGATTTACAAATGAATAAAAAGAAAACATAAAGAACCATTTACTAAAAAAATGACAAAATGACAACAGCCCGAGATACACGACATCTCTCCCTCCTTTTCCAGCGTCTCTTTTTCTCTGCGTCTCTCTCTTGTCCACATAGCTCAGTGAAATTTTGCGCGAGTGAGATGCATGAGGTCGCTGGTTCGAACCCGAAGACAATGAAATTCTTTTTTTTAGAAATACGTTTGAAACTATAGAAAAGTGTGTATATGTATGAAATATTATGAAGGTTTTTCAGTGCAAAATATGCTAAAATAGGTGATTTTCGGGCATAAACTGCCTAAAAATCCAGCCATTATTCAAAGCTCGCTCAAAAAAATATCCATCAGTATTTCAGAAAACTTGCTCTTTCCTCGATGGCTTCATATTCAAAGATTTCATGGTTTTTTAAAGGTACGACACGTTTGTGAGTAAAATCTTATACAACTCCAAGTCATTATCAGACCAAAATAGGTATAATCAGGAAAGTGTTTGAAAAATGAAGCAAAGTCACCAAATCTTGAATATACACTTTTTTTAAAATTTGATTATCATTTCATTCACGAATTAGAGTAGTTTTGGAGTTGTACACTGTTTGGTTGTATCCTACTATAGTAGTCCCAGAATAATATAAAGGTCGCAGAATAATATAATAGTCCCAGAATTCCAAAAAAACAGTTATAATAGGTGGTCAACGTGATATGGTACAGTTATGGAAAGGAAGAAATGCTTCAGAAAATCCACTGGGCCGACTTAACAAAATTGTGAAGGTTATTGAAACATTGAACTCGGTTAATGGACTAATCCAGGTGGATGAATTGTTGTTATCCCGTTTAAAGTACAAAAGAGGCAGAATGTTGAAAATCATTCAAGTATGGATATTCGGGCTGATTGAACGAGGAGCGAACAAATTTGATATGGTAAAAGTGGAGAAACGAGATTCTGCCACATTACTTCCTATAAAATCTAAATATGCGGCCCCCAAAACTCGAATCATTTCCGATGGCCCTGCGACTTTCATAGAATTTTACGAACCTTTATAATATCCTGGGACGTTTATAATATTCTGAAATTTTTTTTTATTTTACGGACCATTATCTTATTCCAGGACCTATATTTTTTTCTTGGACCATTATACTAAGATAGAAAAGAACCCACTGTTTAAGAGGTCAAATCACAAAACTGGCTTTGAGCTGGTTTTTTTCAGCCAAGGTTCCTTAAATTTCCCTTCACCTAGCTAATGCTTACTCAAAAAATATGTGATGTTGGTTGTCAAACTGACCGGAAACATGTCCCAATTATCATGAAAATTGGGAAATCTGTCAGATATTCAGTTTCAGGACTGAAGACATACTTCTTTAATTTGGTTCTCGACTTTGCAGAAAATCCAGCGGAACAGCACTCTGACCTGTTCATTTTCCAGAAATCTGCAGCCACTATAATCATTTCACAGTGTTGAAAGATTGCATTCAGATGTTGAATGAATCCGTTGTTCAAAGTGTTTAAAATCCGGGAAAGTAACGCTGAGGTCGAAAATAGAAACCAATTTTATTGGAATATAATAAACTTTGAAAAATCGTAAAATTCACAGGACAACAAACAACGGGACTACAAATTGCGGGAGAAACATAGGTTTAAATTATAAATTATTCACTTTCCGCCACTACGTGGCAACGAAACAAGTTGAAGGCGCTTCTTTTGCTCTTCTGCGTTTGGAACGTCCTCCAAGCTCACCTGCAAAAATGAATTGTTTATCTCATGTTATGAGTCCAGAGATGAAATCTTACCTTGAAATATTTTCCGGCTTTTTTACAAATAACACCGAAAAGTCTATGGACTTTCAATTCATGAGCTGCGAAAAGTAAATCGCGCATAATTCTTTCACTAATATTCAAAAATTCATTATCCCAGTTCGATAACCTGTGATCTTCACTCTCCTTCTTTTCACGCAAAACTGGATCAAAACGATGGTATTGAATGAATATCAGTACCTAAATGATATAAAATTTTTAATTTTGTAAAAGAGGAAAAGTGTCTGACCTGTTGGAAAACTTCGGCAGTGCATTTGAGAGGAATGGATTGGTTTAGTGTCTGACCTCTTTTATATGCACTTTCAATCTGTGTATAAATGGTGATCGAGTGACGTAGAATATCTGGTGCAACCTGAAAACAAAATTTGTTTATTTTTTAAATTTTGGGGGGGGGGATCGGGGACATTAGAAACTATTCATCAACATAAGATTTTCATAGGACTCGTTTCACAAAACTTTCATCAGAATTCTTTTTATGGGAAACATTTTTTTGGATTCAATTCAGAACTTTTTTTCCAATTTGGGTCTGTTCGTTTTTCTTGGATCTTATTCGGGAACAATTATTTATTTCCTGAATGAAATCTGGTACATATATTCTCAGGGGCTGTAAGAGAGTTGCACTTGGATGAAAGAGCACATTTTTTATTTTCATTTTCAACCGAAAAATCTAGTATTTATAAAATATATTTTTCCAAATAATATTTTCAAAAACTAAACTTTTCGATAAAAAATACCTCGACGTTTGTAACTAAAAAAACCGCCAACACTGCTTACTATTGATCTGATAGCTTTAAAAACTCTTGGTTCTTTTAGTACATTTTCTTGTAAGATCAGAACATTACTTATAATCGAAAATCTAGCATGCTGACTAAATCCAGAAAAATAATCAAATTTTGCCAAAATGGAATCTAGTCTAACAGAAAATTTCAAATTCTGGTCGATGAGCGTGTTTGTATTTAGATAAACTGTGAATGATACTATTCTCCATAGATTTCATTGAAAAGGCCATACGCAGAATGAATTTCAAACAAGCGTGACTTGTGTATGTGAGAACGATTTTGCCTGCCACAATAGTTCTTATTTTCTGCACGGAGACTCGCCGTAGTCTAATTTCAAAAGCCACCGAATGTCTTTTAATTCCCCAAACTAACCGTAAAAGTTTTTCCATCAGAGGAGAGAAGCTTGACCCAATCGTCTCTATATACTGGCATCTGGAAAAAGTCAAGAATTTATGCAAGAACAAAAAATGTCATAGTTTAAACGAAGAAATGAGAACAAAAATTTTGCAATAAAGAAAAGAGAAATTATAGAAAACCATCTACAAAAAAAAAATGACAAAATGACAACAGCCCCAGATACACGACATCTCTCCCTCCTTTTCCAGCGTCTCTTTTTCTCTGCGTCTCTCTCTTGTCCACATAGCTCAGTAAAATTTTGCGCGAGTGAGATGCATGAGGTCACTGGTTCGAAGACGGAGACAATGAAATTCTTTTATTTCGTTTTTTTTTGTTTTTTTCAAATTGGAAACTAATTGTCACAGTTACAGAAATATGTTTGAAACTATAGAAAAGTGTGTATATGTATGAAATATTATGAAGGTTTTTCAGTGCAAAACATGCTAAAATAGGTGAATTCAGTGCAAAAACTGCCTAGAAATTGAGTAATTTTCAGTCATTTTCTAAAGCTCGCTAGAAGAAATATCGATAAATATTCCAGAAAACTTGGTCTCTTTTCGATGGCTTGATACTCACAGATTTCATTTATTTTTTGGAGATACAACACGTTTGTGAGGGAAATATAATGCAATTCTGAGTCAAAAACTGACAATAAAAATATAAAAATGTTCGGAAAAATGAAACAAAATGTTTTGAGTGTGAGATATTCCTTTTTCTTAAATATCTCTGAAACTTGTTGAACTTTCAATAAACAAAACACGGGATTGTTTTCTCAAAGTATTTAAACATATTCATATTTTTCAATGCGTGTTGAATTCCAAAATTTCAACCAGGAATTGCAATTTTATTGTTTGTATTATTAGACTTGAAAACTTGTTTGAAGTGATTTAGTTGGAGCAGCTTTTGAATTGAAAGTCAATAGACTTGTCGTAGTTGGTTGATAGATGGGAAAAGACGTCTGCAAGTGGTCTGCAAATTGCAATCGTATTTCTTCTTGAAAATTCTATTTCGAATTTTGCAACAGATAATTTGACTTTGAAAATTACTTCAGACCATTTCCGAGATGTAAGTTTAAAAAATTCATAACATCTAATACAAATATATTCAATTTTCAGAACCGAAAAAGAAACGAGTGATAAATAAATTCTCATTCGTTCGGCTCTTCGTTACCACCCAAGATATTTGTGGGGTGCCAACACAACTCGTGAGAATGAGTAAAATGCGGATCAAAGTTGGAGTGCCCTTTTGTAGTCGATGTGTTTTGTTGTTTTTTTTTGTGATTTTTTTCTACTCGATAATTCATGTACTACAATGTTTTTCTACGACTCAACAGGTCAAGTTCTGCTCTGATAGAAAACATTTTCAGATTGGAACTAAAAACAGAGACAAAGTAGTCTCAATAAATCAAACGTGAGCATCAACGCACGTTGTTTCAGGGCTGCGATACAAAGAGAGTGCTGAGAAATAGAGAACATGGGCTGTTTGATCTCGTAGAAAAGTTATACATCTGAAAATTCGAAAATTAATATCAAGCCTATTTGTTGAGCTAAAAATAGAAATCATAATATGTAGAATATGTTTGACAATTCAATCAAAACAAAATACTGGACTCACAATTTCAAGGAACATTTAGATCACAAAGGACGCGTTTTTTTCTGCGCTCTCTTTGGTATCATACTGTATATTTTCACATTTCAATTTCGGTCCAGTTTTCACTCAACTGTCTAACATTTTTCAACAAAGTGTGATTTCTTCAAACCAGTATAATTTTTAATGACGACTATGACTTCGGTATCTTCGCAGTCTAAGCAAACAGTTACTGAAACTAAAAAAAAACCAGATAGAAAATGGAGTAGGAATGCCATCAGAATAATGGGATCCTGCTATCTAACTGACCAAAAGAAAAAAAAACACGAATTTAGCAAATAAAAACCAATTTCATTGTAACAGAATAATATAAGAATGATCATCAAATTCACAGAGAGACAATCAACGGGAATACCAATTTTGGAAAATACATATGTTTCAACCATAAATTATTCATTTTTGGCTGCCAATTCAGCGCGCTCCTGCCTCATTCGTTCGGCAAGCGGAGCGTTCTCAACTCTCATCAAACGCAGAATCTGCTCGTAATTGGTTCCCTGCAAAAAATGCAATTTTGAACTCAAGCTATTAATCAAGATATGAATCCTCACCTTAATAAAACTTGCCATTGCTTTACTACTTTCAATTGATATGCTGCTTCAAGTAGTTTCTTCATAATGTCTTTATCACTCTTCAAAAATTCATTATCCCAATTTGATAACTTCATATTTTCATTCTCCTTATCGTCACGCAAAACTGGATCAAAACGATGGTATTGAATGAATATCAATATCTAAATGATGGAAAATTGTTATTTCTGTAAAACAAAAAAGGTCCTAACCTTTTGGAAAACTTCGGCAGTGCATTTTTGGAGAGGAATAGGTTGTTTTATTTTTTCCCTTTTTTTATATGCTTTTTCCATCTGTGTATAAATAGTGATCGAGTGACGTAGAATATCTGGTGGAACCTGGAAAATAAGGATTCGATTCAGAATTTTTCTTTAAGTTCGGTCTATTCGTATTTTCGGAATCTCATTCAGGCATAATTAATTACTCAACAAGTTGCTTTTAAATGAAAGAGTACATTTTTTTCAGGTAGTACCCTCAAGGGCTTCTTCACAGAAAAGTCTATTATCCGAGAAAAAAGTGTTTAAGTTAAAAATTTGGAAACTTTCAACGAGAAAAGTTTCCAACTTTTTTTTCAAATGAAATTTTCTTGAAAACTGGACGTTCACGTAAAAAATCCACCGAGAATCCCACCTACAAAAATGTGCTCTTTCATTTAAAAGCAACTTGCCGAGTCCCTTTACCCCACATTTAATGAGATTCCGTCTATATCATTTTAGGGTTTTCTTAAAGCTGAAAAAAAGTTGGCAAGTAGCTCTTAGACGAAAGAGCACATTCAAAAAAAATTTTCCAAATAATTTTTTCTTGGAAATTACACTTTTCGGTAAAAAATACCTCAATGTTTCTAACTTTGAAAAATTCCACTTCTTACTATTAATCTGATAGCTTTAAAATAATGTTGTTTTTAGCACATTTTCTTGTAAGTTCGGAAAATTATTTATAATTGAAACAAAGTGTGATATGTTCATTAAATCCAGTAAAATCAACAAATGTTGTGCCAAATATGAATTTAGTTAACAGAAAATTTCATTAACTACTCGATAATATGGTCTTAATTTTCTGCACGGATACTTGCCGTAGGTTTATTTCTCACCGGCCATTATAGTGAGACATACACAGTGGCCACTAAATGTCTTTTAACCCCCCAAACTAACCGTAAAAGTTTTCTCATCAGTGGTGAGAATCTTGACCCAATCATCTCTATATACTGGCATCTGGAAAAAGTTAAAAATATACGTAAACACAAAAAATGGGAATGATTTGAACGGAGAAGTGTGAACAACGAATGAATAAAAAGAAAACATAAAGAAACAATTACTGAAAAATTCGACATCTCCCTCCTCCTTTTCCAGGTTCTCTTTTTCTCAGAGTCTCTCAATCTCTGTCTTATCCACATAGCTCAGTAAGGTTTTGCTCGAGTGAGATGCATGAGGTCGCAGGTTCGAACCCGAAGACAATATTTCGCGTTTTTTATTTTTTCTTGATTGGAAATTAGTTATAACAGAAATGTTCGAAAACATAGAAAAGTGTGTATATGTATAAAGTGTTATGAAGATTTTCAGTGCAAAATATGCTAAAATAGGTAATTATCGGGCAAAAACTGGCTAGAACTCGAGTAATTTTCAGTATCGATCAATATTCCAGCAAACGTGGTCTTTTTTCGATGGTTTCATATTCACAGATTTCATGATTTTCTGAAGACAAAACTAATACTAATTTAGCAAATAAGAACCAATTTCATTGTATTATAATAATATGAAAAATAATCAGCAAATTCAGAGAAGATCAATTAATGGGAATATCAATTTTGGGAGAGATACAGTGCTGACCAAAAAGGTTGCCAAAAACCATTTTTTGGTAGGTAACTTCTTTAATACTTTTCGAATCGCTTCCAAATTTTTTGTCAAGCTTGTCTATCTGTGGATATGTTCAAAACATTTGAAGTGACAAGATTGATTCTTAGAATTTCGAGACCGGTTTCATGACTTTACTTAAGAAACGAAACTTCAACCATTTTGTTCAACAACTGAGATTGAACAAAAAATTGATTAGATCTTCAAGTTCAAGTGTTGAACTGGTTTTACAAATCTAATGGATTATATCTGCAGCAAAATATCATAAGATTTTCATTTCGTAGGCTTCATATCAAATTATACTACTGGAGAGCTTGATTTGGAGAGTTCCATTTGATATCAGACGTCCGTAAACTAGTGAAGTGTATGTATGATCATTTTGTTTGAAATCGACTACTTTTTGAAGCAGCTTTTTTTTGTGAAAATTTTTAACCTTCAAGAGTCTTGAAATAACATTTTGATGATTCACAAGAGAGTTCGAATTTAATGAAAAGAGCTTTCGAAACGATAATTGCTCGACAGCTTTGATCATTTTCATTCAGAACCGATGTTGCTCAAGTGCGTAGTGTTTTCAACCATTTTTAACGTTAGTAGTCTGGAAATTGAATGAAGATTGAGAACGAAATGTTATGAAAGTGCAAACAGATGTTAAAAATTTGAAAAAAATAAACAGCGCTGCTGAGGCTGCAAAAGGGAACGGTTTACGTTTTGTCAAGTGCGTCGCGGTCGCGGTCGCAGTTAATAATTGTTTTTTTTTTGAAAAACAAACCTTTATTTGATGGCGACCGCGAATGCGACGCTCTTGACAAAACTCAAACCGTTTTTGAAACTACGGCACCAGCCTATCCTGCTCATATTCTGGATTGTGTATTTGTGTCTTTCATGTAAAACTAGTTAGAACATGTGTTTTCAGACTGTTTGGACATAAACATAATCATTCCGACTTGTATCACAATAATGCTCCAATTCTCGTTTTCTGCACTTCAACAACCTCATAAACCACTGAAAAGTTTTTTTGGTATCAATTCTGGGCTTCAAATGTTTCAAGATTTTTCAAAGCTGCTTCTGATGAGGATCGAAGCCAAATAAAGTTGTTTCAGAACTATTTCAATGGTTTACGCTCGTCTGTTACTATGTGGAACACGATGAATGATCTTTAAAGTAAAATCATCTGATATGGAACCGGTAAAGAAAAACCTTTGACATTTTGTTGCAGATATGTTCCAATAGACTTGTTACAGTTTTTTAACATTTGAACTTGAAAGTTTGATCAATTTTTGTCCAATCTCAGCTGTTGAACGCAATGCCTGAATTTTCGTATTCTCAGTAAATATATGAAAACCAGCCTTAAAATACTGAAAACCGTCTTTTTAATTTCAAACTTTCCGGTCATGTTCACATCTCAGACAAGCTTGACAAAAAATTTGGAGCAGGCCGACAAGTATTAAAAAAGTTACCTACAAAAAACCGTGAGCGACAACATGTTTAGCTTGAACTGTATGTTTCAATCATAAATTCACTTTTCGCCAGAAAGAGGCATCAAAGCGAGTTTGAGGCGCTTCTTCTTTTCTTCTTCGGAGATAGGAGCGTTCTCAATGCTCATTATACGCTGAATTTGCTCGTTACTGGCTCCCTGCAAAAAAAAATCAAATTTCGGGCTCGTGGTATAATATTAAACCTCACCTTAAGAGATCTTGCCATTGCTTTACAACCAACATCAACTAACCGATGTACTTTCAATTCATAAGCGGCGCCAAGTAAATCACTTATAGGAATGTCTTCATTACTCTTCAGGAATTCATCGTCCCAGTTAGATATTTGTACATCTTCATTTTCCTTATCGTTACGCAAAATTGGATCAAACCGATGGTATTGAATAAATACGAGTATCTGTATCATAAAAATTGCAATTTATGTGAAACAAAAAAAGTTTCAAACCTGTTGGAAAACTTCGGCAGTACATTTTTGGAGAGGAATAGGTTGTTTTAGCTTTTCACCTTTTTCATATGCATTTTCAATTAATGTATTAATAGTGATTGAATGACGTAGTAGATCTGGTGCAACCTGAAAACAAGAACTGTTTTTTTTTCAAATTTCATTTTAGTGGGATGTTTGATTAGAAACTATTCATCAACGTAAGATGTTCCTAGGATTCGTTTCAGGAATATTTCACCAGAATTCGTTTCATAGCATAAAACTGCATTTTTTAAAATTAGGTCTATTCGTTTTTTCTGGACCTGACTCAATTACAATCAATTATTTTTACCTGACAGAAATCTGGTCTATACCAATAGGTTGTCAGAAGCTTGTCTGTTCTACTAATCTGATAGCTTCGAAAAACTAATCGTGTTTTTCAATACATTTTCTTGTGAAAACAGGAAATTACTTGTAATCAAAGCAAAATTTGATATTTTCAAGCTGACCAAATCCAGAAAACTAAATTCAACCAGGTTTTATTCAAATATGAATTGAGTCTTTTATTCCTCAAAGGATATCAAGCCGTTTTCTTCATCTTCCTTTTCTCTTGATTCTATTCAATATTTTGCCATCTGTTTGCACTTTCATAATAGAAAATTTAAAATACTGTCAATAAATTTTTTTTAATCTGGATAAAATTTAATTGATATTTTCTCCAAAGCTTTCATCAAAACGACAATAATTCGATAGTTTTTCTCAAATTCTTTCCAATTAATCTCCAAGTAAAACCGCAGGCATTCTTGTTTGGGTTCATTCATTATATGGGCGAAAAAATTTGGTCGCTGAATGAGAGATAACATTTCAATTTTTTGACAAAATACACGCAAAATACAATATTTTTTTAAATTTATTTTGAAATTAGCCCACATAATATCGAATAAAATTGAAAGGAGCGTAACTTGTGCATAAAAGAATTGTTCGCCATGATGTTCCCAATTTTTTTTGTCTTTCAATCCCCCAAACTAACCGTAAAAGTTTTTCCATCAGAGGAGAGAAGCTTGACCCAATCATCTCTATATACTGGCATCTGGAAATATCAAGAATTTATGCAAGAACAAAGCATGTTGGCGAACAAAAAAAAACAAAGAACTAAACAACACAAAAATCGACAACTTTCTTCTACACCATTCATTTTCTGTTTTGCTGTCCTTGCTAATTTATACAATATGAGAGCAAATTCATGAGCTATGATTTCTAATAAACATCAGGTACCTAAGTGATTAGCATTGAACTAGATCAGATTTAATCTTTTATTATACAACAATTGAGTAATAGACAATGGAAAAAGGGGGAGAGTGCCGACACCTTTCTTGTTGTTTTGTCCGTTTTTCTCTGCGTTTCTCCTAGAGATATATACTGGTTTTCCAAAATCTGAGAAGAACCATTTTGTTTATATTAAATTAAATACATTTTCAAGGTTCATTTGAAACATCAAAAACTCATGCACATACATAAAGAAAACTTGGATTACTAGGTATACTAGATTTCAGGTATGTTATTATTGTTTTAATGAGAAGAGAAAACAAAAAACTCTTAAATAAGGAACACGTTTTAACACTGAAAACCCTCGAAAAAGTTCTTGGAAAAAAATTGTGCAATTTTCAACTCATAATGCTCTGAGAAAAAAACTTATTTTTTTTAGCAGACACAGGAGATTGAATTATAGACATAAGAAACACTAATGAGAAAAAAAAGTGTATTCATGGACTAGAAAAAAACTGGGAAATCAATAAAAATAGAGATCTGACAGACAAATAAAAATAAAAACATAAAATTTTGTTTTCTAAATTTGAACTAATCATTGAAAAAAAACACTAAAATATAATAGAAAACGTCAAACAAACTACCGATGCTAAAATTACCAAACCATTTTTCTAGCTTTCGAGATTTTTAAAAGTCTTTTACCTTATTTGCAAAAAAACCCTAGTGTTCGATTATATAAACAACGATGACGCCAGACAGCAGGAAGACAAATGAAAAGAGAAAGAGACGTAGACATCGAGAGCAGATAGGAAAAAGAGAGATATTTTTTTGAAATTGCGATGAGAAAATTTGAGGTTGAAGAATAGAATTGAATATTTATTGACATGAAATTGAATATATTATTGAATTTTAAAAGAAAAATTGATAAAAAGTAGAGTTAATGATAGGTTTAATAGAGAAATATTTGCAAAAAAAACTTGAAGGTTTTTCAAAAAAATATATGTCATTTGATGAATTTAAAAACAGTAAAAAAAAAGGGCGATTAATTTTCGTCATACTTAGGCTCAAAACAGTTCGTTGGGCCCAAAGGTATCAGAAAAGTGCTCAGTTTTTGAAGGAGAAAATAATTTTAAGTCTTTTTTTCCAGATAATAAAGTGAATAGTGGGTACTTATTATTATATCAACTTCGAATAAAAAAAAATGTTAAAAAAAGTTTTTTTTTTCACATTTTTGTTCAGTTTCGATTGAATCTATCAATCATTCGCTAAAGTGTCTAGGAAATAAATGTTTTTTTTTTTCAAAAAATAACCATTTTCTACATTTTTTCAACTATCGTCCTACATAACCTGAATCACTTTGTGAATACCTTTTGGCATAGTTTTTGTTGTACAAAATATGGGGCAAAACGGAGTATTTTCAGCCGAGGTATGACGATTCAACCAATTTTCCCGCTTCTGTATATACATACATAAAAATGAGAAGATTCACAATTTATCAATGGTGAAACGTTTTTCCGCGTGTCTTCGACGTAATCTATCTTTCTCTTCTGGAGTCAAACTACAAATGTCCATCATCTCACGCACTTGATCATTGGTTTTTCCCTAAAAAAAAAGAAATTCTTGAATTTTTCCTTCAAACAAGTCATAAAAAAAGCACTTGCAATCTTTCTGCAACAAACATCAATGAGTCTATAGAGTTGCAGCTCATAAGCTGTAAGAATCAATTCGGTGACTGTAAAATATCTATCTTCATTTAAAAATTCAGAATCCCAATTTGATAATTGGCCATCTTCGTTCTCCGTATCGTCGTATAAAACAGGGTTCCAGCGATGGAAATGCATAAATTCTAATACCTAAAAAATGGAAAAATTTATTTCTCAAAGAAAGAGAATCGCACAAACTTTATTTATAACCCTTCCATTAGTTTTGTTGATAACAATGGGTTCCTCAACATCCTCAAATTTTGCTTGTGCATCATCCACCAATTTGCGGATTTTTATCGATTGTCGAAGGACTTCTGTGTGAACCTGCAAACAAAAATGTTTGAGGTTAAAAAATTTGACTTTTGATATTCAAAAAATTCATAATTTACATATTTCTCTCACAAGGGAGGTCCAACTTCCCCATTAAAATTTTTCTTCAAATTTGTACACTTATAGAGCTCGACCTCTTGGTGATCGCGTGATAATTTTTTTTTGCCGGAACTTTTGTGAAAAAAGTTATCACGTGTCAAAGTTTCAATAGTGTGATTTTTTCAACTGATGTTTTACTGATGATCAGAAGGTTGAACTCTATAAGTGTAGAAATTTTAGGAAAAAGTTGAACGGGGAAGTACTTGGACCTCCTTTGTCAGCTATTTTTCCAACTTACTGTGAAAATTATTCCATCTGTGGTGATGATCTTGAGGTACTCCTTCAGTGGCTTAAATCGATAACCCGGTACGGGCCACGAGCTGGATATCTCTTCAGACTCCGCATCGAATATATCTTCGAGACATGTGTTGGATAATTCTTCTGACAACGTATCGGGTGTATCTTCGGGCAACATGATTGAAAAATCCTAAAAATTTTAGAGAATCACACAAAAAATAAAATTTGGAGGAAAAAGAAATAAAGACTCCAACAAACTGGTGTTAAATAAAGAAACAATTAACACAACAGAACACATCAGTAATTCAGGGAACAAAATAAAAAAAAATTGATAAAAATTCACTCCTCTAAAATTTTCCAAAAAAAAAAAACAATGATAATTCATATATGTAGATAACAAACACTTGAGTGCATCATTCCAAGTTTTTTTTTTTTGATAAAATTTTATTTTATTTTTTGAAACTAAATTCCTAAAATGTTACATCTGCCTTTTCACATCTTTAACAGCTAAGAATTGCGTAAAAAACGAATCAAAAAAAATCATCTTCAATTTGTTAAACGAACCCCACAATGAAAATTAAAATAGGATCATTTCTTCTCAGCAACATCAATCATTATTTTTTTATGGAAGAGAGGTGAAAAAACGAGAAAAACTGAGAGGGATAGGTTGTAAGAAATAGCAGTGTGATGCTTGATTATTTTCTAGATGGAGGTAATTTTTGTTGACTGTCTATATAATTATAGTCAACTGAATATGTGTTCATTTTAATCGGCTTGGTATTGATTGCTGATAACAGATGAAATTAAAAATGAAAAAAAAGAAATCTTCTCGTAAAATTCTTGGCTTGGCGCTAAATGGTTTTTATCAGACCTTTTGTTTTTGAGCTCATACAACTCTTCCGGTGCCAGTTTTGTCACAAAAACCTCTATAATTTTGTTTAAAAAATGAATTATATATTAATTTTCAGAACAAGCGAATGCTAAAATTTGGTTGATTTTTGATAATGAACAAATTTTAAATCAGTCAATCTAATTTGAATATAATTATTAAGACAACCTTTTCGTAAGAAGGAAAACTTCATAGTCTTTGATTGGGCTCAATTTTCAGCTATTCACTATCGTATGTAACGCCCAATCTTAATAAAACTATACATAAATTTTTAAAAAATTGATTTACTAGAGCACTTTGCATGATCTATGTCAGTTTCAAGGCTGTAAAACCATTTTCTATTTCGTTTTTTTTTAATCTTAATTTTTACACGAACGCATTTTACGAACTTTTAGTTTATTCATATAGATTAGAGAATCGAATATTATCAAATTTGACAAAGATGTTAAAAATCAGGCTAAGTCATTTAATGATATTTAAAAACAGCAAAATTAGAAATAATTACTCATTTTTGATCGCATTATTCACAGCAATTCGCAAACGAATTTGCTCATTCTCTTCTGGGGTAAAATTATCCATACCCATTAACTTGCGCATTTCTTCGGTGCTTTTTCCCTGAAAAAAATTACTTGTGTGAATTTTGTTCCAATCAAACTAATAATACTCACCTTGAAACTATTCGCAATTTTTCGGCAACCAACATCCATAAGTCTGTAGATTTTCAATTCGCAAGCTGTTACAAGCAGTTTTGTGATTATACGATGATCAACATTCAAATATTCCGCATCCCAATTTGATAGTTCAAGATCTTCGTTCTCGTGATCGCCGCGTAAAACTGGGTTCCAGCGATGGAAGGCCAAAAATTCCAATACCTAGAAAAATTGGAAAATTAGTTAGTGTCGAAAAAGGGAAATTCACAAACCTTTATCATTGTTTTTCCAGTAGTTTTGTTAACTATAATGGGCTCTTCAACATATTCATTTTTTTCTTCCGCATCGTCCATTAATTTGCGGATAGTTAGAGAATGACGAAGAAGATCTGTGTGAACCTGTAAAAAAGTTGATCAGGTTAAAAATAATGATTTTTCATATTCATAAAAAGAACCATGTACATACACTTGGGATAATCTAATGGTGCAGTGAAAACTTTTAAAGAACTCCTGGACCAATTATTCATATTGTAACCTGGGTTCAATTTTAGTATCCTTGGAACATTCTGAAACACTCATACTAGATAAAATTTATTTTTCAGTGAAAGTTTGGTGTGATTATACTCGAAATCGGATTCGATGTTCGCTCCGAGAAAATTCGTACTTTGACTTTTTTTAATAAAAACCTTTTCAAACTTACTGTGAACGTTTTTCCATCTGTCGTGAGGAGTTTGAGATACTGCTTTTGTTGCTTTATATCATAGTTAATAGGGGGCCACTCGTAGGATGGTTCTTTCGGAAACACCAAGGACGTCTCTTCGATCAACGCATCAGATGACTCTTCGATCGACATGTGGAAATATTCCTGAAAAGTTTCTCACGTTAAATACCACAATTTCAAAGAAAAACATAGAATAAGTTCTTCGGAAAAAAAATCATGCTTAAACATTAACAAGGGAGGTCCAAGTACTTCCCCATTCAACTTTTTCTTAAAATTTGTACACTTATACAGTTTGACCTCCTGATCATCGTGTGATAATTTTTTTTCGCCGGAAATTTTTTTGAAAAAATTTATCACGTGTCAAAGTTTCAATAATGTGATTTTTTCAACAGTTCTACTGGGTGTTAGGAGGCATGTTTTACATTAATCGATAGTTAATTCGATACACACTCGATTGTGCACATTTGAAAACCCAAAAAAAGTTTCACCTCATCCGAAACACCGAAAAACTGAAAAACTGTCGCATGTTCTCCTCTTTAGAAACGCACAAACACATCCACACAATTCTTCCCCCTTTCCCGTTTGTTCAAAAAGGACACACATTATGGTGTAGTCTGTTTGATGATTTCAAGTTAATCGTTTTCAGCTCTTCTTTCATATTTTTCATGAAAATAAATTGTTTTAGGGTTTTCGACAGTTTTGAAAAATCTAGTCCACATTATAAAAGCCAAATCGTACACTTACAAACGATAAAAACATGCGAGAAACGTTTTGAAAGGAGAACTTTAACACGTGATAACTTTTTTCACAAAAATTTCCGGCGAAAAAAAATTATCACACGATGATCAGGAGGTCGAACTGTATAAGTGTACAAGTTTTGAGAAAAAGTTGAATGGGGAAGTACTTGGACCTCCCTTGTAAGAAAAATAAAACAAAAAACATAATGATACCGCACAATGCAATAAAAAATAAAATGGCCAACACGACGCACCTTAACTCTATGCGCGCGTTATGCGCGCGTCTTTTCTCTCTGTATCTCACTAGCACACACTCACTAATCAGGAATTGACACTACTTGCTCTGCTACATTGCGCAACATGGGAATGCACATATTCATCCGCAAGGAACTATTATTTCGTAGAGAACACAACGTGGATTGACAGATAACACAAAGAAGAACATATTCCAAGTCGAAAACGTAGATCAAATGACATAATTTCGTGGAAAACAAGTCCCAATTAAAACTTTTCTGTTCGATTTTTGGTAAAAATAACCACATTTTCACATATAACTAGAAAACTACAACCCACTCTTTCTTCATTCTCAGAAACGTAAACCATTTCAATGTAGGAGATGTATACAAAGAGCCATCTTTCCAGTTGTATAAACTATGTATTACATATGTGTGCATGTTGATATAATAGATGAAAGTAGATAAAAACATATTCATAGATTTATAACTAGTAGAAAAAGATTTTCCTATGAAGTTTTTCCTGATTAGATAACTGGCATGACTTATGGCTCTCTCACTTTTGTTTGAGTTCGAATTTTTAACTAATTTCAACGTAAATAATGTTGAATGACGTTTCAGAAAATTTGCGATGATATTTTCGCTTTGTAAAAAACCCACTAGCGTTGGGTAATATCTGAAAGAACAGCGCCTATTTCAACTTCATTCTCAACAATGTCAACGTGTATTTTTCTCTGGAAAATGTTTTATTCATTAGCGAAGCATTAAAATATAAATATATTTACAATTCATAAAGCATAAGAAGCAGTATTTAAAAAGACAGAATAGAAGTTCGAGAACTCTTAATAATAACTGCACGCGAATGCAATGAAAACCAAGAACAACACGAAAATCAATAAGTTGATGAGCAAACGTTTGTTACCTGGCTCAATTTGAATCGAGATTGATTGCATTTGAAAAGTGAAAACGTTGTTCGAGAAAATTCCGTTCCCCAAAGAAGGCATTTGTTGAATACCATTTGTTTCAACGGCACATCCATGACAATCGATTGGAGCAGTGTATTCGACAACTCTCACGTTGGAAACGCAATGTTTCAAGATAGTTGGAATGTCCAGGTATGCTTGAATATTGAGTGGTGTGTTTTCAATCTCTGGAATGAATGGAATCATTTTTGTGCAAAAAATGGGTCAATATTTGTTTTTTTGCTATTTGATATTTGGAAAATTCAGAGATCGAAAGCAAAATTATGTTTTTAGTATTGAAAACTTCTTGACTTTGAGATTTTCAATCAAGTATATTCAAGCGTATCCGATAAAAATGGAAAGAAAATCGGAGAATTCCCTTTTTTGAAATTCAGTTTGAAAGTTGAATAAGGTTAGATTTTTTCAAATTCTACAAAGGCTAATGTCGTGCTTTCAGTTTTACCGATTTTACAGGTTTGATTAAGAAGACTTCCAGAAAAAAAAATGAGATAAGGTTTTGGTTCAGCGGGTCGAGAAAGCCTTCATCTTTCACACAATATTCTAGTTTCGATTTTTTTAAACTACGATTTACCTGGAGCGACTAGAGTTGGCAAGAATCTTGGAGAATGCTCGTTGTTGATCGAGATGAATCCATTCCCCATCAGTTCAGCTTGTTGTTGGTTTCGAGTAATTGCACATGGGAGACATTCGTTCGGCGCCAAAACTTCGACAATTGTCATGTCTGGAGTTGAGTGCTCCACAATAGGCTCGAGTGCCAGGTAGTTTTGGATATTGACTGGCATTACGCGATGTTGCTTTCTGAAATCAACAGTTCTACAAATGCAATGTAAAAATGGAACAAAAAGAGGAATTTGGATGAAAACCGCTCAAGAAAAGAAGAAAACATTGCGAAATGATAACAATTTTCGAAATCCTCCTTTTTATACTGTCGAGCCTGCGTTTTTTTCGGCCATTGATCATGTGCCATGAGTCATCAAAACATAGATTTATACATTTTCTTCGAGTTTCGGTTATATAAAAAAATAAGAATGATGTTGAGTCATGTTTATGGATTTTTTCACAATAGCTATGTCAGATGTATGTACCTCTCATGAATTGCTTCACAAATATCACCTACGAATATAAATTTTAGGGTTCTCAAGCGTAGTAATCAGCATCATAGACAGGAAAAAAACCTTTGAGGAGTGTCCTCCGGTTCAAAACATTTCTTCACTTGTAGTGTAGTTCAAACAACTACAGGCTGCTCAGTGAAAATTCAATTGGAAATTTCATTCCATCGGCAGATTTCATTGAAAATGAATTAATTTTGTTATTCGTATCATTGTTCCTTTTTTAAACAACACTGATCAACCTCATGTTGTTTTTTTTTTTTGCAAAACGCAAACTGTTATGCTCCAAAGTTTATAGTGAAAAAACGAACAGCCCTGTGTAGAAGCAAGTTTGAGGGCTAAGGCCTAACTATAGGGTAATCAAGTATGAATAATATTCCTGGAATATTTATTTTTTCCAAAAACCTAAAAATTGAGCTGCAAATTTGAGAACTTGGAAACTTTCTGCAACAAAAACAGAAAAAACTGAATGAAAACAAGTCGAAGTAAATTTTCACGTGTTTCATTTTTTTTAATTTTGTCGTTTAGAAAAAAATAAAATTTGCTGGAAGTTTCATAGTGTTTCATTTCTATGTAAAACTGATTATCTAAATATATTCAGGACAAAAACTTACCCTAACGTATATTATACCATCCCATTTTGTTATTTTTTTTGGGTTTTCAAACATTTTTTATGTTTTCAGTGTGAACTTCAAGATTGAAAATTGTGCATTAGAGAATCCGTTTTGCAAAAATGTGAATATAGGCGTTCAAAAATTTATCGAATATATGATTCTCGTCAAAAACCATCAGACTTTTTTTTTGAAATCAGTTTATCAAAATCCAAATTAGATCAAGAACTTCAAATGTGGCTCAAAAATACGATACATATTTTCCGATGAAGACCGAACAAAGATAGAATATAAGAATGTCGAAAAAATAATATTAAACAGGTAGAAAAACAGTTATCATTCGCGGTGTAAAATTTCGAAGTGCAACAGCATTTGATCGCTAGACAACTTGGCAGAAACCCCATGTTCGATAAAGTGTTTGATTTCAAGTCCCCTAAAATTGCAACGTATTATTAAAAATTGTGTCTTTTTCAACTCACCTCTCAAGATCCTCAACCTCGCATCTCAGATATGTCACAAACTTCTTTCGGTCAAAACGAAAAGGCAACAATGACCACACATAACTGTTTATAGTTTTTCCAATGGATCCGTTTTGCCAAGATCGTATGAAACAGAAAACTTCCCTTTCAGTCAATTGTCCAACTGATATATAAACGTTTTTAGCTGATAACTGGGAGAGTTGTTTATAGTCAAATTCTCCATTTTGCCAAGTTAGTTTTTGTTGAACTTGATGAATCTGTATTTTTCACATAATTTTGATTAATTCAAATGTTTTACCTCTTTGCAGTTACTAAGAACTGAATTTCTTCCAGATCCAAGAAGATGGAACTCCTTTAAAGGGCATTGCAGTTTTGATAGGAAGCGTGGTACATCAATAGCACCTCCAATGACTAACTTTTCCAAATTTTCCAAGCGTTCGATTCCAAGCTCTTCCGGTTGCAGTTTTCTTTCGAATAACGGAATACTGAGAAAGAACATTTTGACATAACGGTGATACTTTTGCATTTCATCCTTAAACTTCTGCAATGCGTGTTCAATCAGCTCCGTAGAACTATCTAACTCATCTTCCCACAAAGTCTGATTGTTGCGATTTTTGCTTTAAAAAAAACTACGATTGTTATATTTTTCAGTTTGAGCTTACCACTGTGCAACATTTTTTCCGGATTTTTTTTTGATCACTATAGAGAAATCCGGCTGATTAATCGCGATATTTGTTCCAAAGTATGCCGTTATTGAGAAAAGATCTTGAGCGGATTGCAAAAAATGGAATGCATAGATATAGTTTTTCGATGATTGAGCTTCTTTTTTACATGTTTTTGAACAGCGTGTCATCCGACATCTGCAAAAGTATTTCCAGTCACATCAAATATTAAAATAAAGTTACCTGTCAGCCTTGTCCATTTTATTTATAATCCTACTCCGTACCTTGGACGAGAGATCAAAATAATGTTCAAAAGTCTGAAAAAATAAAAATAATCTTGGAACAAACGACGACTATAAAACTCACTTTCTCTTCAATATCAACCGCTTCAGCCATTTTGTAAATAAAAATAGTGAACAGCACCGAGCCAAACCAGAAAGAGTAGGTAATCGAAAAGGTAACTATGAGGTCGGATTATGTGGCAGATGTGAGTAATTATATTTGTCCTACTATATATATTGTTCACGACATGTGTATGTAGTCGGCTCGATATTGATCTAAAATAAAAAAGGAATGATACCAAAAATTGGTTAGAAAAATCGTGAAATCGATTTTAAAAATTTAGTTTATGGATGTACATAAATGAAGAATGTGAGAATGTTAACAATAATTGAGTGATTGAGAATTCTGTAATAAAATTTTAAACTATAATTTAGACTATGGTTGGAAAACGGACTACACAATTGATTGATTGAGTGTCAAAATTTTAAATTTTCTTTTCTTTTCGAAAAAAAATTCCAAATTGACTTGACCAGATTTGGATGGTCCGCTTAACGTTAAGACTATTTTTTCTTTCTGGTTGACAAAATCATTAAAAAAGACATGTACAAAATGTTATCTACGTATTTCTTCAAAGAGAACAGGTCAAAGAGAACAGGTGGGGGCGAGAGATAAGATAACACGTAAGAGAAAAAAATTGTTTTCCAGATAATTATACACTTATACATATAATTACGATCCATTACATATGTATGTGATTAGCTCGATAATTATATAAAATCAGAAGAGATGGAATCTATTACTTGTAGACAAAAGGAACGCTCATGAAATTTATGGCAAGAAACATCTTTATGAAAGGAAGACGTATCAAAAATAATTGTTTTTTGGAAAGGGATGTTCTCGTTCATTCAAATAAATTTAATTAGCAGAGGTGATTGAATCTGGATTTTATATAATCATACCCAGTTTTTTAACGATCTTCAAATGATATATAAATATTTGATGACAATTTTTTTTAGGAGAAAGATTAATGATTCTTGAAGATTTTTATCGCATGGATTTAGTAGTGAAGTCGTGAAAAACATACTTTTTGTCTCCTCATTTTTTGAATTTTTGAAGTGCGTATGCTGCAACAGATAAAAATATTATATTTTTCAACATGTTCCAGGCTGAAAATTATCATTGCTTCTTTTTCAAACTCAATGTTCCCAATATAATGGTTTCATGTGACTTCTTTTTCTGCTGTTCTGGCATCTTTTTGTGTTACACCACATTGGGAATAGTATGAAAATTACTAATACCAACTAGGTTTTGTCAAAAACTATCAAAAATACCTGAAAATCCCATTTCATACTCTTAAAATAATGTGTTTCCCACAAATATCCTCGTTTTCGGAAAGCTCTATTGAAGTCAAAGAAGGGGTAAGCGTTCCACGGTTTATTTATTTCAGACAATTCCTCTTCAAAAAATTCAAGACGACCAAGCGCGCTCTATAGACAATTAGGGAAGTAGTCAGTTTTTGATTGTGTGTGGCCAGCTTTTTTCTTTTTATTTTCTTGTCTCCTTGTGTGTTTGGCGTTTGTTGGCGCTTTGTTATTGTCACATGATTGGATCGATTTTTCAGTGCTGGTGCTTCGATTTTGGATAAATTCAACGGGTGAAGGTGGGTTTTTCCTTTTTCAACTATTCTTCCTTTCCCGTTACTAGTAGTTTAGAATTCGTTTAATACCCTTTTAATTTTCCCTGCCCCTAATTCGATATTTCATTTGTAAATCGATATTCCCAATTACATTATCAAATTCTATTGTGAAAAAGCTGTAGCTTTCAGCATCATAAAATTATTACTGTCTCGAAAACTTTGCATTTATTATACTTCCCCATTCAAAACGATGACTATTCGGCTTTTATTTCTCCAACTATCCTCCTCCTTTTGCACGTGTTCCATCTTTCGTACTGTGTTTGATTTGAACTTCGAAGAATTCGCTGTAAAACTAATTTTTTGTCAAAAAATCTCAAAAAAAAACTAACCGCCGTGTGTCAATTCTCTTGCCGAAGAGTCCAAACATTTCCACCACATCGAATCCCGCATCTCTTACTCCATACCATTTGTACTAACATATTTCAGTGGCATTTTTTTGCCAATGTCTTATAAATTGATATACATCCATTGCGGACAA
The DNA here is from genome assembly GCA_900536415.3 of Caenorhabditis sp. 38 MB-2015. Classification (NCBI taxonomy): domain Eukaryota; kingdom Metazoa; phylum Nematoda; class Chromadorea; order Rhabditida; family Rhabditidae; genus Caenorhabditis; species Caenorhabditis quiockensis. The sequence continues at coordinate 43,807 of LR552755.1, forward strand.
ATTCCCGATGGAAATGTCAACAAATTGTGCCTCCAATTTGAGAAGTTGTGGCAAATCGAGTTTTGCACAAGACATAAAGAGGCGATATGTGACTTGGCGTATCTGAAACATAAACAAATCATTTTTTTCAATTTTGAAATGTTGCCCAACCTTTTCATAGTTTGCCAAGATGTCAAAATCCTCCTTCAAAACCGTCAGTTCTCCCAAAGGTTTTTTCAGCATGGCTAGATAATTATCGAGTTCATTGGAATAGTCTAGTTCTAGTACTTTTAATCTTCTCAAGTTTTTGACCTCAAAATCATAATTATATAGAGTCCCTATGAAGGAGTCTCCCATTAGTCGGAGACATTGTATTATCATCCAACTTTTTCCTCCATAATTCAACACCGTTTTTCCTGTGCTGAAAACCAATAAATCGTTAAAAAAAAATTTTAAGAGTTCAACTTACTGAATGATTGTTTTTGTGCCATCTTCATTTTCTTTGTACTCGAATGCGTATCCTATATGTGCGTTTTCTGATTCATCAAACTGGTCATACCCAACACTAACAATTGCCAAACCTTCATTTGCGATCAACTTCAACGAATATAAATAATTTTTCGATCGGCTGATCTCATTATAAGCAAGTTTGGAGACTATGCCAAATTGGCATCTGAAAAATTGTTTTCATTGTTCAAGAAATTGAAATTACCTGTCCATCGGATCCATTTTATCAATAACAATCATTCTTAGTTCCGGAGGAAGATCTAGCCAAAATGTGAATGCTCTTTTTTGTTGTTCTCGATAATCTTAACCATGATGCGAAAAGTAGAAAATAGTATAGCAACGTATGAATTAAATAAAAAATAGTAGGAGGGATAATTGTACACACACAATGACTGGAAGCGTTATACGTGCATTCCCAAAAGAGCTATGATACGTGCTAGTTTTTTGTTTGGTGTTACTTGATTTACCAATTCAAGTTTGAATTCCAAGAATTATTGATATGAAATTCACGTTTTTTCTGAGATGCCAAGTGATTTATTAAAACTTCGAACACATTCCAAAAATAATGGGTGAAGAGGCTCAAGTTTTTGTCTTTCGATTGTCAGCGGTCTTTAGCCGTTGTAAAATGGTATTCGAGGAATTTTAGATATTATATAACAAGGTTACACAAAAAATTTTCCAACAATTTCAAAAGAAAAACTTTTTTGTATGATGTTGGGAATTTGTAGAAGTTTTTCCATCAGCGAAAAAAACTTCCAGTGACTGCGCGAGATTTTTAAACTTCACAAAAGTTTTAGAAAAATTTTCTGCTAAGAAACTTTCTGATGTTCAGACCCTGTGAAAATTCCAGGGAAGTTGAGTGTAACATTGATTAGCTGCGCGGGATTGACTTTGAAACTTCTGTATAGTTGTGCAAGTTTTCAGCCACGTGCGCGAGATTTAAAAAATTTTCTTCAAAAAAAAAACGTTCGAATATTTAGAAAAAAATTATGCTAGAATTAAAAGACTAGTTGAAGTTGTTGCGCAAGTTCTTCAGTCAGGTGCGCGAGGTTTTGAAAACTTTCGAAATTTCAAGTAAAAAAAACGATTTTTATTCATGATTCATATTCTGTTAAAATTTAGGGATGAGGTGAAGCTTGTGAATAGTTGCGCTAGTTTTCATTCATGTGCGCGAGAGTTCAAAAACTTCCAATTGATTTCAAAACGTAAAAAAAGTAGCCAGCATTCAAAATTGAATTCTTCTTGATTTTGGAAGTATAAAATTGTTTCTTGTTCTATTGAAAAACGACCTTACCAATGACCACATTTTGGTCCACCTAACCCACAAAAAAATGAATTTTTTAAACTGATTTGAAGACGATGAACAGTACTTCACACACAAGATTTATATACTTTAATATTGATAATAGAAAAACAAATTATTTAAGGGTCACTTCTTTTTATATTCGAATACGTTGGGGGACAACGTGGAGGGGGGACACATTTAAAAAACATTATTCATAGAAAAAATAGAAAAAAGTCAGCCGAATTTAAATTATTTTAACATTGATAATAGAAAAATAAATAATTTAAGGTTACTTTATGGGAGACATGACAAATGATGAAAAACTCATAAAAAAAAAGAATTATTCATGACGTATAGTTCGAAAGTTTAAAGTAAGAACCTCCATCGACAATATTGCAGAAACCCCCGGTTCTTTGAAGTGTTTGACTTCGAGCTGTCCGCTAGAAATATTTTTATCATTATTAACTTCTTCTTCTTCATTGACTCACTTTCCCAGAACATTAACAGTAGTTCTTAGAAGTCTTGCAAACTTTACTATATCGAACACTGAACCCAACAGGTTCCACCTATATTCATGAATAACTCTTCCAATTGTTCCATTTTGCCAAGAACGGATAAATTTGAACACTTCCAATTCACTCAAATTCACAACAGAAATAGAGGCGGTTTTGGCTGATAATTGCAAAAGTTGTTCGTAGTCGAACTTTCCATTCCACCAGGTCAGTTTTTCTTGCACTTGATAAATCTGTAATTCCAGCATGTATTATAACATCGTTTCAAAATTTTAACAAACTTTTTCGTAGTCATGAACTTCTACATAATATAGAATTCCATAGAATGATAATTTTCTCAAAGGATGTCGTATTTTTGAAAAGACCTCATTGTAGTCTATTTTTGCTTGTAGAGTTAAATCTTCTAGACTTTCCAAATTCTCTATTCCAAGGTCCTCACATCGTAACCTTGGTGGGTGTGGGAAAATTTCCGTAACAAAAGAAAGCATTTTCACGTTTGTTTGATAAAACTGCATTGCACTTTTGAAATTCTGAAGTGCTGTGTTAAAAAGATTCGTGGACTTATCCAACTCTATTCGCCACAGTTCCTGGTCATCGATATTTTTGCTGAAAATTTATATTCTGTCGTTTTTATTTTTCAAATCTCAACTCACTATATTGCGTATTTTTTTCCAGAAATTATTGTGAAAAAGATACTGAATCCAGGTTGTCTATTCGGATCGTGTTTTCCGTAATTTGTAGTTATTGTGGTACGATTATCAGACCTTGTGAAGAAAGATAAACCATAGATGTAGTTTTTAGAAGCTTTAGCCTCTTTAGAACAAGTCTTCGAACATCTTGTCGAACGACATCTGTAAAACGTTTCATCAGCCACAAACATATTAAGATGAAGTTACCTGTCAGATGTTTCCATTTTGTTTATAATCCTATTTCGAATCTTGGATGACAGATCAAAATAATGATGAAATGTCTGAAACAATAATCTGATCCTAGAAACAAACTATGATAATCGAACTCACTCTTTCTTCATTTTCAACCTCATCAGCCATTTTTTGTGAAAGAAATGAACAAAACCAAGCAAAAGCAAAAAGAAAAAAAAAGCGTGAGGCTAGATAACTTTTTTTATTATTTTCTTTCCACCTATGTATATACATAATTAGGAAAAACTAGGTGTGCATGTTTGTCGGCTCGGTATTGATTTCAAATGAAGACCTATGCAAACTATTAAACTAACTATTAGATCGATTTCTCAACTAAGACGTTTCTTTATATAAAAAAGACGTGTTTCAACAGAAGTTGATAGGACTCTCCAATCAAAAACTGAGTTCTGGATATTTTCTGTCTGTAAGGTGGAACTTAGAAAGCCAAAAACTTCGAAGGAGACAAATATCAGATTGTTTCCTATTTTTGATATCAATACAAGAAACAACAAGTCAAAAAATTCAAGTACTTCATCTAATAAATAGAGAAAAAGATCACATAAATGAATACTTTGAAGATTGAATGAAGTGACAGCAGCAAGTTGAAAGCACAAATATCTGAAATAAGAATGATCATTTCTAGAAACTTTATCTGATCTCTTACCTTATTTTGGATTGTAATATCCAGACTCGTCGTCCTCATCACTCGAATCGACCCTCTCAACTTCTTTCACACTTGTCACAATCTTTTCGTTATTCTCATCAGCATCACAATCACTCAGAAGCAAATCTTCTTCATCCACTTCCATGCGTACTTGATTCCACGAATCAACCTTAAAGTAATATTTGTTTTTAAGTAGAATATTTTAAAAACACAAAAGTTGGTCCCATTCAATTTTTCCTATCCCCAAACTAACCTTCACAATGTCCTCCGTTCTTATAATAAGTCGCATTGCCTTTGGAATCTTGTTTAATTTCAACACTCTCTTGAACACTCGAGCCATCTGAAATCAATGTTGGATTTTATAAACTTGGAAAAGCCAAATTTAGGGATCAACTACACCAAAAAATAGGCTCAATAATGTTCCAGAACACTATACAAACACATACAAAAATTTCGAAGATTTTTGAAGTTTTAGAGTAAATGACTGAAAATCTCGCGCAGCTTATTAAAAAACTCCCGCGCACTATGTCTTTCGCTAGATGAAGATACGAAGGACCCATCCATAAACTCACATTGTGCAAAAACGAGAGCAAAATCGATTGAAATAGAAGAGAATAAAGTCGTTTTAAAGGGAAATCAAAGCAAATAATGAAGAAAATCAGGCTATGATGACATCGACTTATTTTTTGATGACATGGACGAATATACGTGAACCGTCTATATTATTTCATTTTTTCGATTTTATTCTTTTTGTATTCTTCTGTTTTCTTTTGGTTCAGCTATTCCAACATTTATAGGTTTGCAAACTTTTTGTATGATGTTGGGAACTTGTAAAAGTTTATCAATAGGAGCAAAAAGTTTCAAGTGCCTGAGCGAGATTTCAAAACTTCACAGAAAACTTTTCAGACCCTGTGAATACTCCGGGAAAATTGAGTGGGACATTGATTAGCTGCGCGGGATTGAATTTGAAACTTCTGTATAGTTGCGCAAGTTGTTAGTCATGTGTGCGAGATTTCAAAAACTTTCCAAACTTCAAAAAAAAACGTTCGTATATTTAAAAAAAAATTATGTTAAAATTTAGGGACTAGTTGAAATTATTGCGCAGCTTTTCAGTTAGATGCGCGAGATTTCAAAAACTTTCCAAACTTCAAAAAAAAACGTTCGTATATTTAGAAAAAAATTGTTTTTAAATTTAGAGACTAGTTGAAGTTGTTGCGCAAATTTCCAGTTAGGTGCGCGAGATTTCGAAAACTTTTTAAATTTCAAAAAAAAACGTTCGAATATTCAGAAAAAAAATATGTTTACATTTAGGGACTAGTTGAAGTTGTTGCGCAAGTTTCCAGTTAGGTGCGCGAGATTCCGAAAACTTTCTTCAAAAAAAAAGTTCGAATATTCAGACAAAAAATTATTTTAAAATTTATGGACTAGTTGAAATTTCTGCGCAGGTTTTCAGTTATGTAGGTGCGCGAGATTTCAAAAACTTTTGAAATGAAAAAAACGATTTTTATTCATGATTCATATTCTGTTTAAATTTAGGGATGAGGTAAAGCTTGTGAATAGTTGCGCAAGTTTTCAGTCATGTGCGCGAATGTTCAAAAACTTCAAAAACATTGGAAAAAATTGGATTGTTTCTTTTATATTATGTTGAATATCATAGTTAAGTCAAAGTTTCTGAGTTGTTGGGCAAGTTTTCAGTCAGGTGCGCGAGATTTCAGAAATTTTCTAAACTTTGTTCATTTTCTCACATTTTTTCCAAATTTAGCGATGAAGTCATGCTTTTAAGTAGTTGCGCAAGTTTCCAGTGATGTGCGCGAGACCGAAACTTTGAAAATTTAGCAATTTTTTTTTTCAAATTTTAGATTATGTTTATGCTCGCGGATGAGATGAAGCTTGTGTATATTAGTGACGTTTTTCAGTCATCTGTGCGATTTCAAAAAACGTTTAAATTTTAATAAAATCATGATTAAGTTTAGAGATCAATAGAAGCTCCCATGAAGTTATGAAAATTTTTAGTAATTTGCGCAACTTTGAAAAAAAAAACTTTCATATTTTAGACTTCTATAAAGTTATAGTCTGAATGGGCAATTTTTCTTTTTGATTTGCATTCCATATCCGATGATTTAAATATACCAAAAAAGTTGATTTCAAAACGTAAGAGATATAGCCAACATTCAATAATCAATTCTTCTTGATTTCGGAAGTCTAAAAATGTTTCTTGTTCTTTTGAAAAACGTCCTTATCAAATAACCACATTTTAGTCCACCTATCCTACAAAAAAAATGGGCTTTTTAAACTGATTTGAAGACGATGAACAGTACTTCACACACACAAGATTTATATACTTTAACATTGATAATAGGAAAATAAATTGTTTAGAGTAACTTCTTTTTTTTATTCGAATACGTTGGAGGACACCGCGGGGGGAAAACATAATAAAAAAGATTCATGAAAATACGAGAAAAAAAAGTCAGATGAATTTAAAATATTTTAACATTGATAATAGAACAATAAATAATTTAAGGTTGCTTGATGGGAGACATGACAAATAATTTTTGAAAAAAATCATTTAAAAGGAATATTATTCATGACGTATAGTTCGAAAGTATAAAGTAAGAGCGTGGATCGACAATATTGCAGAAATCCCCGGTTCTTTGAAGTGTTTGATTTCGATCTGTTCGCTACAAATATTTTTATCATTATTAACTTCTTATTCTTCATTGACTTACTTCTCGAGAGCATCAACAGTGGTTCTTAGAAGTCTTGCAAACTTTACTTTATTGAACACTGAACCGAACAGTTTCCACTTATAATCATGAATAACTCTGCGAATTGTTCCATTTTGCCAAGAACGGATAAATTTGAACACATCCCTTTCACTCACAAAATCAATAGAGGCGGTTTTGGCTGATAATTGCATAAGTTTTTTGTAGTCGAATTTTCCATTCCACCAGGTTAGTTCTTCTTGCACTTGATAAATCTGTAACTTTAGCATTTATTATACAATCTTTTCGAAACATTGACAAACTTTTTCGTAGTCATGAAGTTCTACAATGTTTCGAATTCCAAAAAATGATAATTTTTTCAAAGGGTGTCGTATTTTTGAAAAGGCCTTATTGTAGTCTGTTTTTGCTTGTAGAGTTAAATCTTCTAGACTTTCCAAATTCTCTATTCCAAGATCCTCACATCGTAACCTTGGTGGGTGTGGAAAAATGTCCGTAATAAAAGAAAGCATTTTCACGTTTGTTTGATAAAACTGCATTGCACTTTTGAAATTCTGAAGTGCTGTGTTAAAAAGATTCGTAGACTTATCCAACTCTATTCGCCACAGTTCCTGGTAATCGGCATTTTTGCTGGAAATTTATATTCTGTCGTTTTTATTCTTCAAATCTCAACTCACTATATTGCGTATTTGGTTCCGCAAATCATTGTGTAAAAGATGTGGAATCCAGGTTGTCTATTCGGATCGTGTTTTCCGTAATTTGTAGTTATTATCAAATGATTCTCAGAATTTGCGAAGAAGGATAACCCATAAATATAGTTTTTTGAAGCTTTTGCCTCTTTAGAACAACTCTTCGAACATCTTGTCGAACGACATCTGTAAAACGTTTTATCAGTCATAAATATATCAAAATGAAGTTACCTGTCAGATGTTTGCATTTTGTTAATAATCCTATTTCGCATCTTGGATGACAGATCAAAATAATGATGAAAAGTCTGAAAAAATAATCTTATTCTAGAAAAAAAAAACTATGATTGTCAAACTCACTTTTTCTTCATGTTCAACCTCATCAGCCATTTTTTGTGAAAGAAATGAACAAAACCAAAAGCAAAAAAAGAAAAAGAAAAGCGTGTGGCTAGATAATTTTTTTTGTTATTCCCTTTCCACCTATGTATATAAATAATTAGGAAAAACTAGGTGTGCCTGTTGGTCGGCTCGGTATTGATTTCAAATGAAGACATATGCAAACATAAATTTGTGAGAGAATTATCCAACTATTATTTATCTGAAAACGTTAAAAATTCTCATTGTTTTGTGAAAAAAATTTTTGTTGATGTAAAAAATTTTATTCGGAATAACTGATAGATTTTTTAGATTTTTATGATTTAAGTCAAACCTCATTTAGTTCAGCATTTTTAGTCAAAATAGTTTGATTTTTTATTTTTATTTTCACGTCTTTCCATAACTTTTGAGTATCATGAGAAGAAACATTTTATAATCTCCAACAAAGATAGGTTCAACCTCTTGTTTGAAATTCATGGAAAAACACAAAAAGACAGGGATAGTTTGTAAACGTCAATTGATTTCATATGTGAAACCATCCGGTCGTGAATTTTGACGATATTAAAAGATTCCAGTTTATGAATGTAGGGCTGAAAAATTCAATTTTCGACCGTCCAATAAAAAATATTTTCTGTTTGCCTAAATGCTTCATGGAACCCTTTTTTTGCTTCATAACACCATTTTCTAAGTTTATATCATTTCACTGATCTTTCAGAGAATCCGGTGATGTTGCTTCTGTTTTTGGGTTTTGTCAATAAAATAACGAACTGACTTCGAAAAAACATTGTATAAACTTCTTTATTCTAATTTTGAAGCATGTTAAAACAACGAAGAAACTGTCTCACCATTGAAGACAGAACCATTTTTTTCTGAAAAAAATTCTAAAAATTCCAAATAAAAAAATGAAAATTTTATTGAGACTTTTGTTTTTGTTAAATAATAATCATCGAAGAAAAAATGAACATTTAAACTAGAAAAGACACAAAAAAATGATGACAACAAGGTTCCCGAAAATCTCATATGACACAAAAAATGGTGATTGTAGCTGTCATTCGTCGTTTTCCACTTGGAAGGTGATAGTCGGATAATGTGGATCATATGACAGTTTTGCAACTTTTCCATCTTTCCTTTTGAGTGGGATCTCAATTCTGAAAATTTGGAGTATTGAAATAGATAATTTTTTGCTGGGAAGAAGACAGATTTGAAGTTACTATTCTAAATTTTTTAACTAACCTTTCGAACGGACCGATTTGTCTTCCGAAAAATCCTAAAAATTTCGCGAGATCAAAATTTGAATTACGCAAGTCCACCCATTTATATTGTTGTATATTTTTCTCCATTGTTCCATCCTGCCAAGATGTAATGAAATGGTGAATGTTCTCTTCGGTTAAGTGTCCAGTGACCATTTCAACATTTGGTGCAGACAATTGCATCATTTCTTCATACGTCAATTGGCTGTCCGAGAGATTTATATCCTCTTCAACTTGATAAATCTGAAAATTGAACTTTATACATATATTCACAAATACGGAAAAAATCAACAAACCTGTGAACAATTTTCAACATAACTTCCAACTACCAATCTTTTCAGAGGTTTTCGGAGTGATGAAACAATGGGGTACGAATCTAAACCGACCGCTATAAACAAATACTGGACTTTGTTCAGGTTCTCGATTCCAAAATCATAGTTCCTCAGCCTATTACGGAAAGAGAACCCTGAGAAAGATAGGCATTTCACCTTATCTTGGTATTGTTGCAACAATTGTTTGAAGTGATCTGCACAATGAGTATGCAAGTTTGTGGAACTGTCAAAATCTCTTTGTTGGCAGATTACTCGTCGATTCAAAAATCGGCTGAAAATCTTCGAAATTGAATTTTTTAAACCAAAATTAATTTAAACTCACTATATCATCGTTTTCGTTCCACGTCTATCATTGTACTCCAGACAGTAACCTCTAGCTTGATTGGGATACATATCAGGATCACTGTATGCAACGGTGATGCACAATAAATTAAAAGATGCGTACATGCTTAGTGAATAAATGTAGTTGTTAGAAGCTTTCGCCTCTTTATTACACAATTTTGAGCATCTTGTGAAACGACATCTGTTAAAAAGATTCTAACTACTACGATAAAAAATTGAAATTACCTGTCACTCGGAAGCATTTCATCGATAACTAGAATTCTGAGTTCAGATGGCAGGGCATGATAATAATGGAAACACTGAAAACACACATAGCTTGAAATTCATCCATTGAAATCATAAAAAAACTCACTTTTTGTTCAATCTCATTATTTGAAGACATTTTTGAAAAATGGAGAATGAAGTAAAAAATAACTAGAAAACAGAACAAAAAATAATGAAGAGCAGAGAAAAAAAGAGAGGGGGAGAGCGGCATAACGCCGTATCACTTCCCATGCGCATAGGAATGGGTCTCTAAACGAAAACAGTTTGTTGAAGGTCATTTATGTGTATGCACATAATCGATATAGATCATTTTGCTAGACTTAGTGAGTTTTTCTCCAGTCAAGACTTTTAAAGGCTTCTAGTTTTTCAACAGAGTGAAGAAGTTTCGCTGTTTTTTTAGCGTGTTTACAAAAAAGAAAATTTAAAAAAATATCAAAAATACACAAAAATTCATGTAATACCATTTTCTCAAAAAAACTGCAACAGAAAATTTTTTAATGTGAAACAGGAATGGAATACATACATTTATCAAATCTTCATAATATCTGCTCGGATTCAAAAATACTGACAAAGAAGGTTCAACTAGTTGCCGCTTCAAATTTTCTTGAAATGGCCATATTTATAAAACTTGATCTGCTGTTCAATGTCATATTTTTTCACCGGACATTTCGGTGAAAGAATTCATTCTATCACAATATCTAGTATACCAACTCTGTTGAAAACTGAACGAATTTTCAACACAGAAATATATTTATTCTTATGTGTACAAGGTCAGTTGATTTTCATAAAGATTTAGAGCTATCTCCAACTTCAAATTTTCATAACTTTTCTTACATGAATCTCCAGTGAAAAAGATACAGTACGTGAATCAAAAAAGCGAGTTTGCTTATTTTACAAATTTAAAAAAAAATCTGAACCTCCGTTGTCAGTATTTTTGAATTTCAGCAGATGTGTGTTATAAAGTTTTGATAAATGTATTACCCTAACTTTCGCTCTTCAATTGTGCTGTATTTTAAAAAAAAATCCTGAGAAGGAATGATCACCAATGTTCAACCCAGATTTCGATGACATTTTGCATAAATGTAGTATTCAGTGAGGTAATTTACCAGTTACCGGGAATTTGTAAGTAAATTTTTATTTTTCGAGATATCAGGGATTATCGATTTTTCGGGTAAAAAAATTTGGCTCAACTTTAAAAATTCATATCTCGGTCAATTTTTGAGTAAAAAAGTTGGTTAAATAAACATTTTGATTCTTGAATATCGTAGTTTCTGAGAAAAATAACAGAGATTGTGAAAAAATTTTTAACCTTTAAAAAAATTGAAGTAATCAATATTTTTGAATATTTTGATGACAGGTTCGGCATGATCTGATAATGGGGCGTCATCGGGATCTAGTCTATCTTTTTCTACGTCAAAAATTAGGTATATACACATACTCAAAAATAGGGGCAACCGATATTTGGAGAGAGATAAAAATCGATTTTTGCTGTTTTTCAGTGATTTTTCATCACAAGAAAAAAACGGATATGATAGTTCAAAAAAGAAAAACGATAAAAATAGTTTGAAAACTTTCAGATTCACCTATATACTATTAACAAACTTGAAATCGAACACTCACGATGATATTTTTAAGTTTTTAAAAGTTTTTTTGAAATTTGTGAAAATAGAGCAAATGGGCCCCATTGTGAAACTTTTTTTCGCAAATTGGGTTTTTGGAGTTTATTTTCAGTTTAAATGCTTCAAACGTTCATTTCTGACTACTTTACAGCTTTTTTAACCTTTTTTGTCGTTTTTCCCATACGTTTGTTGATATATCTTCTCAACCGATGCGGAATGGGCGTGGCCAATTAGCCCCACCCTTCCACATCCTACTCGTCATCACATCTCGCGTCAACCGCAAATGGAAGGGCGTGGCCAATAAGCCACGCCCTTCCACATCCTAGTATATAAAAAGTGGATTTCTCATCTTTTCTCATTCAATCGGCAAACTCAAAAATGCCACGAAATTCTACTGCAAAGAAGACCATCTCCAAGAAGACAGCTCCAGTTGCTCCAACACCATCTGCTACTGTAGCGCCGACGACTTCGAGGAGACCGCCTTCAAAATCGACGCGAAAAAGACTGAAGAACGAGAGAAAAAAAGGTGGAGGCCGCAAAACGTGCCGCTGCGGCCGAGAATAAGAAAAAGGCTGCTCAGGCCAATCTTCGACTACAAGAAGAACAACAAGGCCAGCAACTGCTGCAACCACTTCGAGAAGCATCAACAACAAAAAGAAAGTCGATGGCCGCCTACATTGCAAACGAAGCGAATACGCAACAGGAATCGCTTTCGCCAACAATGGATGGTTTGACAAAGGAGTCAACTCGCAAACGCGCCGCGAACAAAAAGAAAGAAAAAACAGAAGAGGAAGATCGGAAGAAAGTTGAAAATGAAAATGCGGCGCGTGACGAAAGGCATGCGAGGAGAAATGCAAAGCAGCGTGAGATAGAAGCGGAGATGTGCTGGAAGCGATGATGATGATGATGCCCCACCGGTCAAAAGATCGTATCGTATTGGAAAGAATGAGGTGTTTGATATCAAGGAGCCAGCGGGTTGGGTCGAGAAATTGACAAAAAAGAAATATGAAGGAAAAATGGCCCTTGTTGAAGTTTTTCATTATTAATTCTCTTTTCTTTCCATTTATCTTTCTCATGTCGTGAATTCTCAAGGTTATATTTTTTATTTGTCGACTTTATCATATTTTTATAGGGTGCCGCCCCCACCCAAAATTTCCCACTTTTCCAGTTACATCTACAATTTTTTTAATAGTAGTTTGCTGATGGCATTTTGCATTTATTGATCATGAATTTTCAGTGTGGAAACTGTTTATTTATTTAGTTATTACAGAGAAAGTTTTATACAGGGAAATTTTCAGGTTTTCACCTACATAGAGTTCCAGCTCTTGAAATCATCCAATTTGAAGAGCAATATTCAAGATTTGCAAATTATTTTCAAGAAGTTGGTTTAAAGTCTAGAATCGGGTCAAACAATTTTCAAGTTAGAACATTCGGAAGCTAAAGAAATATTGAAAATGTTTAAACTTTTTTAGGATTGTCCAAGATAGTTTGAACTTTTTCAGTATTTTTCCCAATCTAACATCATCTAAAACAATTGGTCGGATACTTCGAATTCCAGTTGAGATATCTGGTAAAAAAAAACTGCAGAAATCATCTATCTTGACAAGCAATTGGCAAAATTGTCATTGTCAGAATCTTATCCCAAACACAGAGCTCCAACTCAAAAATTTGGAGTCGGATCAATTATATTGAAATTGGAGTGATAATAAAGCTTCAAAAAATATGGAACTTGGTGGCCAGTATCCAAGTTTTTAAACGTTTTGATAAATTTTTTCACAGTTTTCACTCAAAATCTCTTGAAATGATAACATCGTTCATTGTCTGCCGGATAACTTTGAATTTTCACGTGAAACTCGACTCCTGATATCAATCCTATTTTTGTCGCATGTTTGTCCACGAGTAATTCAAATTCTCAAGCTGAATTTTATAAAGGTCAAAACATTCATGAATATGTACGCAATAACTAGACAGGGCAGCCTTCTCAATTAAGATTAAACGGAAATTTGAGACGAACTTTATCTTTTGTTTTTGCGAATTACGACAGTGACATTTCATGCAATCAAATTTTCCAAATAAAATAGTTTTGATGATATGCAAACTATGTTGCAAAAACCGCGCCATAAAACGAAGCTAAAGAAATATTGAAAATGTTCAAACTTTTTCAGGATCATCATTTTGATTAAATCTTCTTTGTTTTAGAATCCTTCAAAGGTTGTTTAGGTTGTTCTATGATCCATATTGACATTTCTGACACATGAAAAGTAAAAAAAAAGTTTTTTGAGAAGTTTTCTCATTCAAAAAAAAAGAGATACCGTTATTGCCAGCACACAAGTGAGATATTCTCTGAATTTATCTGTTTCTGAGAATGCACTATTTTATTATTTCTGAAGAGAGAGAGAGCACACAAACTGGATAGTGCGTCAGACAGCTAGTGTTTTCGATACTGAACATTTTTTAAAGGAACATACTTGGCCCTAGCCAAAAAAGGGAGTCGTTCATCTTTCTGTGTACTCTCTCGTTTTGTCTCTCCCAATCCCTCGTTTTATGATTCAAAAAAGAGAGGAAAAATATAGTTCCACGGTACGCCCGGCAAAAGTTATGTGAGAATGCATGGAAGAGAAAGAAGAGCATTATCGGGCGCAAGAGTAAAGTGAATTGCAGTCATTGAAAAATAAAATTCATTCTCGAAGAACATTTTCGAGCATTATCGCAGATGTACCCATTTATTAGCATTCACAGAACAAATTTAACAAGGCGTTGGAATCTTAATTCTTCGAGTTGGAGATCTTTTTAGATCCGGATTCACAGCAGATGACGGATGTTCTGATGGATTTAATGGGAAAAATCCTTGATTAGGAAAACGAAGAGTCCGTAAAATATGACCTCGCATGGATCTTGAATAAATTATCAGCAGCCAACAAGAAAGTCCACAATAGATGTCGTTCATAATATCTTACCACATATAGAAAATCTAAATAAAGATACGTTTTTTTCTTACAATTTTTAAAACATTTCATTGAACTCATTCTCGTTGGAACATTCGTATTAATACTAAAAACTCATAAACTCATCATTTTATATGTTCGTTACCCTTAAATCAGAATCTTTTTTAATTTTCCTACTTCTGACACAAAGGAAAATTAATTTCATCTACAGTGCGTCCAATAAAGATAGGACACCCCTCTTTTTTGAGGATATTGGAAAAATGAGTGCCGATAGAAAAAATCTGTAAACGCCAATTGCTTTGGAATGTGAAAAAAAACCCCGGGTGTCAATTTTGGTGTCATTTGAACATTCCGGTCTATGTCAGGCTGAAAAACATCAATTTCTGACCGTCCAATAATGATAGGACACCCCCACCAAAAAATGAGTTGTAGCTTTTTTCTGTTCCCGAAAATTATCCAAATATTTCAAAACGCCCTTTTAAATATATTTGAGAAGTTATCATGATTTTTTTAACGTTTTCATAATTTTACTGATTCAATATCCTGTAATGTTGCATAAATGTTCGAGTTCTGTGAATGAAAATCAGATCGACTTCAGAAATTTTCTAAGAACAGTTTTCTGTGTTGTTAATCACTTTTTTAGAATGTTAGAAGGTATTCGGGCCGAAATCTTGAAAAATTCGAACATTTTTGGTTAAATAGAATCGAGTTTTCAAGCGTTTTCCGACGTGTTGAGCTCGGCATAGTTTTCAGCCAAAAAATGTTGGGAACAGGTGTCAAATTATATTCTAGTTGTGTTATTTGTTTTATTTGATGTATCAGAAAGCTCATTCTTTTAATACGACTGTGAAATAACCTACCCTTTTCAAGTTTCAGAGCATTTAAATTATAACCAAACTAAGAAAAATAGGAAAAATTCCGAAAAGAATGATTACAAATCTGAAGTAGCTGTATCGAGTCGGTAAAGTTTTGAAACACTGAAGAACACGTTTTGAATGTTTTTCGACACTAGATTCGAAAAAATATACAACTTTCAGGCCTCAAATCAGAAAAACGAATATCCAGATTGGGTTATCTAATTTTATTGACATATAGCTCAGAAAAAATCGGTTATTTCACAGTCGTATTTGACGAATCAGCTTTCTGATACATCAAATAAAACAAATAACACAACTAGAATATAATTTAACACCTGTTCCCAACATTTTTTGGCTGAAAACCATGCCGAGTCAGCTCAACACGTCGGAAAACGCTTGAAAACTCGATTCAATTTGACCAAAAATGTTCGATTTTTTCAAGATTTCGGCCCGAATACCTTCTAACATTCTAAAAAAGTGATTAACAACACAGAAAACTGTTTTTAGAAAATTTCTGAAGTCGATCTGATTTTTATTCACAGAACTCGAACATTTATGCAACATTACAGGATATTGAATCAGTAAAATTATGAAAACGTTAAAAAATCATGATAACTTCTCAAATATATTTAAAAGGGCGTTTTGAAATATTTGGATAATTTTCGGGAACAGAAAAAAGCTACAACTCATTTTTTGGTGGGGGTGTCCTATCATTATTGGACGGTCAGAAATTGATGTTTTTCAGCCTGACATAGACCGGAATGTTCAAATGACACCAAAATTGACACCCGGGGTTTTTTTCACATGCCAAAGCAATTGGCGTTTACAGATTTTTTCTATCGGCACACATTTTTCCAATATCCTCAAAAAAGAGGGGTGTTCTATCTTTATAGGATTAGAATTTTTGAGCACGAGATGTATACGACAAAAAACACAAGAATCATTTAGCATCATATCTGAAATGAGCCTGAAAAAGAATAAATTTATTGTTCACTCGGTAATACGATTAGGTTCTTATGATTCAATATGTCAGCTTTTTCTCAGACATAAACAAATCTGCCGAAAACAAAACCCCTCTATCATACATTTTCTCCACCAAAAAGCTTGAAAAGTAATATCAAAAAATGTCAGTCTTTTTTTCGTGAAATTCTAAAAATTGGTTTCATAAAAAAATAAATACGTCAGTATAAATTGTGAGATACAAAAAACTGACGTTCTGAGAAACGAATACCTGAAAGCTATGTGTATATTCGTGGAACTAAAAGTCAGAATTACAGCCTCTGGAAGTTAACAAACATCTCATTTCTTTCTTGAACTCTGATCAGAAGAACATTTTGATGAATTTTGGGTATACATATAGAAAGGCGGATTTGATGAATCGTTATTTTGCACGCTAAAAAATGAATTGTGTATCAGACTTTGTTCACTGACCAAAGGTGGAACCTCTTATAAACTTTATTTCCAATACTATGATATCACACAACAAATTATCGAAATGAAGAAAAGTTCAGCTTTGTGATACATATTACTCGTGAGCAAACATGCGATAAAAACACTATTAAAAGCAGAAATCAGACAATGTTATCAAAATCAAAAAAAATATATTTAAGAACTTTTTTGCAGTGAATATTATGTTTTTTGTTCCATTGTCATTGAAAAAGTGAGAAATTTCAAGATTTATCCTTGCCATTTTTTTTGAATCTCATTTTTCATGTTGACTAAGCATCCGGAGTTGTTTTCAAAAAATTATAAAAGATGATTATGATTCGAAAAATATTTTATTAAAGTGTGGAAAAATCTTTCGGATGACGACTGTGAAGCCGATGAAATAGCCTAACCCTCCCTTTTCTGCTAAACCTAGCATATAATATTTTTGGGGTATCAATTTTTGGTATTACTTTTCATAATGATTTCTCGGTTGTTTAAATAACCAGTAAAAATTTGCAAAACATCCCGACAGAAAATATTGGAGAAAAACTTCTTTACATCAATGAAATATCAAAAAACATCCTAGTCTAGGAGGCTAAATCTGAAGTGAAATTTATTTTCGTGCACCACTTTTTTTATATTAGTTTTTAAAGTGATTCTTGGATATTGTGATGGACTGGAAAATTTTTTTCAGAACATTCTGACAGAAAATATTCGAAAAAGACATTGTTATTACTGAACTCAGAAAAACTCTATTCTCCAACAATAAAACAAAAATAATATTTTTTTAACGCACTAATTTTTCCTATTACTTTTGATAAATATTTTTGAATATATGACAGAGCTTGAAGATGATTATCAGGCCATTTTGACAAAAAATATAAGAGCTTAACATCTAACATTTTTGACTACTTTTTTTATGCATACTCACAACTATTTTTGAATAGAAAAATATTAGACCAGCCTCTCTCACTAAAACCGAAAAAATAACCTTAATATTTGCAAATATGTATATATTTTTTCACGTTGATTTTTCAAAACCTCCAGAGGCTTGAAAACAATTCAAAGATTTTATGAAATTGGTATGCTTGATTTTGCGAAGTAGAATAAAAGACGCACGTGCTAACCAGTCGGCCATAAAAACTTGTCATCGAATTTCGGTTGGAGAGCGGAGGCGGCTGTACCTTTTTTCAAGCTCTGTTTAAATTTTTCTGAAATTCCAAAAATCGACAACTCTTGCACGAGTAAAAATTTATTATTCATACAGAGGGAAGGAAAATAACAAAACCAGCATTACATGCTCAACAAAAATCTTATTAGTCGCTCCAGATCTTCCTCTTAAACGTTCTCATCTTCAACGTTCTCCTCTTCGCTATCCTCCGCTCCGATATCCTCCTCTTCAACATCTTCCGCTCCGACATCCTCCTCTTCAACATCCTCCTCTTCAACATCCTCCTCTTCGACATCCTCCGCTCCGACATTCTCCGCTCCGACATCCTCCGCTCCGACATCCTCCTCTTCGACATCCTCCGCTCCGACGTTCTCCTCTTCGCCATCCTCCGCTTCAATGTTACCCGCTCCGACATCCTCCGCTCCGACGTTCTCCGCTCCGACGTTCTCCGCTCCGACATTCTCCTCTTCAACGTTCTCCGCTCCGACATCAACCAATTTCCACATCAATTCATCTGCAGATGAATAAATTGCAGCGGCTGCTGACTTATCAAACTTCTCCAATCTGATGGTCGTTCTGAAAGATTCACGATTTGGAAAAATATCTTTAAAGGGTAGAGAGGATGTAATGAGCAAGAAATACGACTCAAAATTGAAGAGTGTTGAGTAAAATCCCAAATGAATCTTTCGTTAGCTATTCGAGAGAATTTTGAGAAAATGCCAACGAGCTATTGTTCCAAATGATGAAAAAAATTCCAGTTGTCCTACTTTTTCTTAGAGTTTTTCTCCATTTACAAATATATGTTCCATGAGTGTGTTTTTTTTTAATTTGACTTACCCAAGAAAACTTGGTGCTGGTTTTCCCATACGTTGGAAGAGTGATTCTCCAATTTCACCATCTCTAACCATCCAAGTAATTTCTCTAATTTCTCCACCGTATCCTCCATTTTGCCAAGTTCTGATGAAATTGAAAATGTGTTCATGTGTCAGTTCTCCAATATGGATACGCACTGTGTTTGCTGTCAATTGGTTCAATTGATCATAATTGAAGCACACAAGAGGAAGGCTTAGATATTCTCTAACATCATAAATCTGAAAAACATATGATGATTGATGTTTCAAAGTCGACAATCTACCTCTTCATTATCTGCAGTTATTTGATAATTAGAAACATCGAAAATCTCCAGCTTCTTCAAAGGTTGGCGAAGAACCGAGAGAAATTGTTGAGGATCAACATCCTGTCCACAGATCGACAAACTTTCAAGTCTTCTCAAACTTTGACATCCGAATTGAACATTTTTGTACTGCTCAGTCTCAGATATTCCAGAGATGAGTAACATTCTGATTGTCTTTTTCCATTCGTGGAGAAGTTGTTTGAAAGATTCGAGACCAAACTCAAACACGTTCACATCAGCATCCAATTCTTCGTCTGGGAGCGGTTCATTCGATAAAGTTCGCCTGTAAATCAAAATTGAATTAATTCTGACGAAAAACAATAAATTTCTCACATTTTGATGCATTTCCTATTGCAACCCTCCTCTACGAAATCCATCTCAAAACCTTGATCTTCGGCAAATACCTGTTTGATGCGAAGAGTCTCTTCTTCTTCACTGTGGTAGAACCACAGCTCCAATCCATAAATATAGTTTGTAGCTTCTTTGGCTTCTTTGAAAGTCATTCTTGAACATCCAGAGTAACGGCATCTGCAACAATTTTGATATTTTTGAGTTTCAACACGTTTGTGTTTTACCTATCCGCCGCATCCATCTTTTCTGTCACCATTCGGCGGATCTCACGTGGCATATCTTTCATATGTTTGAATGTCTGAAAAAAACGTATGTTAATAATTAAATTTCAAAAAATTCACTCACTCTTCCCTCCATGTTCAACTTGAAAGCCTTTAAAAAATGCTAGAAGAAAACGGAGAGGAAAAAAAAACGAATGACACAACACAACACCACTACCTCATTTAACTTCCCACAAGCAAAACGACGCGGGGTGTCTCGCCACGATGTGTACGATAACACTCGTTCGAGTGTGTGATTCATTTCATTTCCTGCTTGGAGATATCAGATCTTTGAATGTAGTTTGTTTGGTAGGGGAAAAGGCCTTTTCAATGCGATGAAAGAATAATACACAAAACATAGTTGGCAAGAAAAGTGGTAAGAAGTTTGTTGTAGAATGAATGTTACAAAAAATAACAAGGATTTTTGTAGATTTCCACGAAAATAAAAGTAAATAAACCCCGCCAGGACTAGCTTGATAAATTATAAAAGTGTTTCAACAGATAACGCCATAGAAAAACTTAGGGATAATAGAAAAATAATGCAGGATAATGAATTTTTTTTCAAATACTATTGAAGAAACATTTTGTGATTCTTTTTTTTGTGGGAACCCTATGTTTTTCACGGTTTTTTCTGACTATTGTTAATTTGAAAAAATCAGTTTCATTATTCAATGCTCACTTCTATCTCATAGTTTCACTTTGAAATTTCCAGAAAATTAGAAGAATTGGTTTTTTACTGTGGGTTGCATTTTTTTTGCTCGGATTACTGAAAAACACAAAAAACTTCATTCCATCCCCTTCTCCCATCCTTTTATTTCGATTTTTGTATAGAACTTCACAAAAATTGCTGTTGATTGTGCAAACTTTGCGACAAAACCCAGCTCATATGTGTGCCTCGGATATTACCTTGTTTATATTTTTTGAGTTATCCATTTGAAACACAACATATATATTTCCTACACATCTGACCCAAGAGTGTTACTGACCAAGAAAAGATTCAACTGAAACTTTAAAATTCAACAACTCTTGCACGGGGAACGATTCATATTTCACATAGAAAGAAAAAAGATAAAACCAGCATTTAAAAATGTAATATATGCTCAAAAAAATAGTTTGAAAATCTTAATTGTCGTCTCCGACATTCTCGTCTTCGACGCTCTCCTCTTCGCTATCCTCCGTTCCGACGCTCTCCTCTTCGCTCTCTTCTTCACTATCCTCCGCTCCGATATCCTCCTCTTCTCCATCCTCCGCTACGACGTTATCCGCTCCGACATTCTCCGCTCCAACGTTCTCCTCTTCGGCGTTCTCGGCTTCTACCTCTTCTCGGTCTTCAGAGAATACAAAGTTCTCATCAACCAATTGCCAATTCAGTAGATATGCATTGAAAGCAAGCGCAGCTATTCCTGATTCACCTTCTTCTATATTTTTGAGTTGTCTAATTCTGACGGGATATCTGAAAAATTCGAGGTTCAAAATAGATCTTGAAAGGGTAGAACGGTTGAATTCGGCAAGTTTCGGCAATTCGGCTTTGTTTTTTTTAATGCTTGACTCACTCTATAGACCCTATTACGTGTTTATCCAAGAGTTTAAAGAGTAATTCTCCAATTTCACTATTTCTGACCATCCAGGTGAAATCTCTAACTTGTTTTGTATATCTTCCATTCTGCCAATTTTTAATGAAATTGTAGATATCCTCTGCTGTCAGTTTTCCAATATGGATACGCACTGTTTTTGCTTTCAATTGGAATAATTGATCATAGTTGAGGCTCACAAGAGGAAGGCTTAGATATTCTGTGACACCGTATATCTGAAAAAGCAGTGAATATGATTATTTCTTTAAATCGAAAATTTACCTGTTCATTGTCGGCAGATAATTGATACTTCGATGTTTCAAAAATCTCCAGCCTTTTCAAAGAAAAGTCTAAAACTGAGAGAAATTGTTGAGGATCAACATCTCTTCCACAAATCGACAAACTTTCAAGTTTTCTCAAACTTTGACATCCGAATTGAACGTTGACGAACTGCTCGGCAGAAGATGTCCCAGAGATGGACAGCATTTTGATTTTGCTCCCCCAGTAGTGGAGAAGTTGTTTGAAAGATTTGAGACCAAACTCAAACACGTTCAAATCAGTCTCCAATTCTTCGTCTGGGAGCGGTTGATTCAATAAAGTTCGCCTGTAAATCATAATTGAATTAATTCTGACGAAAAACAATAAATTCCTCACATTTTGATGCATTTCCTATTGCAGCCTTCCTCTACGAAATTCATTTCAAAACCTTGGTCTTTGGCAAAAACCACTTTGATACGCAGATTTTGCTGTGCTTCACTGTGAGAAAACAACAATTCCAATCCATAAAGATAGTTCGGGGTATCTCTGGCTTCTATGAAAGTCATTCTTGAACATCCAGAGTAACGGCATCTGCAACAATTTTGATATTTTTGAGTTTCAACACGTTTGTGTTTTACCTCTCCGCCGCATCCATCTTTTCTGTCACCATTCGGCCGATCTCACGTGGCAAATCTTGCATATGTTTAAATGTCTGAAAAAGCGTTGTTAATAGTTAAATTTCAAAAAATTCACTCACTCTTCCCTCCATGTTTAATTTGAAAGCCTTTAAAAAATGCTAGAAGAAAACGAAGAGGAAAAAAAAACGAATGACACAACACAACACCACTACCTCATTTAACTTCCCACAGGCAAAACGACGCGGGGTGTCTCGCCGCGATGTGTACGGTAACACTCGTTCGAATGTGTCAATTATTTTTTTTAATTTTCTGCTTGGCGAGATTAGATATTTTTTGAGTGCAGAAAAGAAACATCGCATTTCAATGGTGAAAGTGGTGAGAGAATAACACACAAACCTATACATAGTTGGCAAGAAAAGTAATGAAAAGTTTGTCATAGGAGAAAGAAAAAAAATAACAAAATTTGCAAGGGTATGGTGAAGCATAGGATGCATTTCTCAAGTTTCTAACTGGATAAGCAGAGTATGACAAAAATGAATAACGAAGTAAGGAGGATGAATTTCTTTTCTTTCTGATGTTCTATCTCACACAACTACATATTTGCAAAATAAAGGTAGATGTTTGCATTTGAGCCTATTCATGAGCTCTTTCTCTCGCCTATGTATGCTATAATACTTTGATCGGCATATCAGCAGCGCCAAATAAACGGAAATGATTAAAAAACGGTTAAAAATCAAGGTTTTTCAAAAAGAGATATACATATTTACACCTGTTCTCAGCCAGGGTTTTTTCTTTAGGAATTTCATTTTATTTCTAACATCATCTTCTGAACGATGTTTTTGTGAAGAACTAAAAACTAGTTTCAAAATTACCTGGTTCTCAGAAAAGAGTTTTCGCTTATAAACGTAAAAAACGTTGAATCATGTGTCACTTTCCAAACTTCACAGGCAATTTATTTGAAAAAACCAAGTGGTTTGAGTTCAAGTGCAAGGGTATCTCCTTTTCACAAGCCGTGAAGTTTGAACAGTTTTTTTATGATCAAAGTTTACCTGATACGCACAAACATGTTCTCGAATATTTTAAAATTCCCAATTTTTATCAAAAAAAAAACAAATATTATAATATCTTGTTAAATTTGGAAAGTTTCATAAAAAGTTTATTGAAGAGTTCAGCTTTCAAAGAAAGAAAGGGGAAATGCTGAAAACAAATAACGGGGATGATAGGGTGGAAACTGAAAAAAAAGGGAATGGAGGATAAATTGGGTAAGAGAAAAATCTGAAATATAAAAAAATTAAGTAGCTGTTTAAGTGAAACGGGATGAAGCTATAGAAAAAGGTGAAGCTGAGAAGGGATAACGGAAATAATAGGTTGAAATATGGAAAATGGAGAAGGTGGGAAGAGGAAACAGGGAGATGTAGGAGAAGGAACAAACTGAAATATTGAGAAGTTGAGAAGGTGAAGAATTAAAACAGGATACAGCTTCAAAAAATGAAAACTCTGAAAACTTTTTGTGCATAATATGGTTGAAACTGGAAATGGGATGGAGAAGAAATTTAAAAAAACGAAATGCCGTCTGATTCAGAATGAAGAACTGCTGAATTCGCATTAATCGAGTGGAAGATGTTTAAGCTCGCTTGAACGTTTGAGAAGTCGAACTGTTTGTTCTCTTGCATTGTTGTTTTCTTCACACTGAAAATATGATGAAGTAAGTTAAAATCCAATTGATCTTTTAGGGTTTACTAACTTTTTTCAAGTTTGGTAAATTTTTTCTTTCAAAATTTCTTTTGTACTTCGAATCCATTGTCTTCTTGAAGTTTTGATATCTTCTCTCATCATTGGCTTTTAAATGATTACGAAGATTCGAAATTCTACGAATCACAATTCTCATGGTCTTGCATTTTCCATCTCGAATCAGACCAACGAAGTTTCTACCAACAGATTTGATCACATAAATTCCGCTTCTAGAAAACCTGGCCGCAGTAGACATCTGGAAATTGAAGTTTTGAGAAAAAAAATACAGCTCAAGCCGAGGCGTTTACTTTTTACTTTTACTTCACGTTTACCCGGCAAAGAATTTTGAAAATTTTGAAAATAGTTTAATTTTCAGACGAGTGAGTTTTCGATTATGCTGAACAACTTGGTGATGTTGATGTTTCACGTAAACAAACCGGGCTCCAGTTTTCAAGTGCGAACGGATTTGTCTGAATATTTCTGACAAGTGGATTTTGGATATGGCGAACAACATAGTGATATAGATTTTTTCAGGTAAACGAGCTGCACTCAGTTTTCATATATATTTCACATCGAAATCTAAAAATACGGATTGATTATTTTTAACACCATACCCTATTTGTCTTACTAATAAAAACATTACAAAGTTGCTTCAAATATTTGTTAGACAATTTGAAAAAAAATCCATATCAAACAGGTTTTTCATGTAAAACACGTAAAAACTCTGGTGCATTTTGCTTACGTGAAAAACCACTAAAAAATCGAAAGGTTCAGATCCAAGTTTCATTTTATTTTTGTGAAGACATTTTCCGAAAAAAACTCACATTCCGACCTTTTGACCTTAATTTGATTGTCCGTTCCGTGAAATTGTTGGGTTTCTTCGTTGCTCGTAGCTCCTTGGGAATCAAGATTGGCATAGGGTAATATTCTTGATCTTGATCAATTATGGAGAGAAGTTTATTCCAACTAGCATATACACAAGCAAATACTATTACCGTCAATATCATTGCTAGCACGAATGATACTATTAACAACAACAGTTCCAGCACAAACATATTTCGATAAAAAATTCGAGAAAAACCTGCAAAAACACGTTGAAAACGGATCAATAACGAGGGGATAGTATAAAATAAAACTTGTGAAAAATAGCACGATTTTTCGCGGTTTGGGCGCGCACAATTAAAAAATAGCTAACGAAAATGAAAAACAAAATTAAATATAGTTTAATGGATGGGAGGTTTTTGGTTCACAAATATTATGAATTTGATAAATATTTTTTCCTATGCCAAAACTAACTTCAGGTATGTATACCGTCATGACTGAAAAAAAGGCGAAAATATGGAAAATCAAAAAAAGGCGGAATCAGCCGTACCAGGTGGCTTCGTGACAGAAGGGAGTGAGAATTCTGCAGAACTCCATGTATCTCACAAGAATTATGCATTTCATAAATAACAAAAACATGTTTTTGTGTAACAATACTCTAGTTCTAGTACACTGTATGAGGGGAATAACAATTTTGCAGAACTCCATGTGTCTCACAAGAATTATACATTTTACAAATAACAAAAACAATATGTCTAACAATACTCTAGTTTTAGATTACTGTATGAGGGGATTGACAATTTTGCAGAAGTGATGTTCGGCAGTGTTATCCGAAGTTTTTTTTTAAATATTAATTATTTCACTATTTTGATACTTTTTTCATGAAAGTATGCGAGTTCTTTCGAAATTTCCAAAGTTTTGGAAAGCAGAATCGATAAAAAAAGTGAACGGTTCGGCTTAGAGTTTTTAGTTTGTCGATCAACAACAAAAGGGTTTAATCTAAGGCAATAGTCGATTCGAGCCTAGTCGCACCAGTTATCCAGAAATTCTGCCTACCATATTCTCTGAGACTATTTCAAAAATTTGATCTGTTTTTTTGGACGTTATGTCGGAAAACGCCC
This sequence comes from Caenorhabditis sp. 38 MB-2015, assembly GCA_900536415.3. Lineage (NCBI taxonomy): Eukaryota > Metazoa > Nematoda > Chromadorea > Rhabditida > Rhabditidae > Caenorhabditis > Caenorhabditis quiockensis. The sequence continues at coordinate 69,589 of LR552755.1, forward strand.
CTATTCAGGATTTCATAATCTGGTTTTTGTTTAAGTTTAGTGGTACGTTCTAATATGCCACCCAAGCATCATTTGTTAGTTTGTGTACTTTATAAGGTTAGTGACAAATTTTGCAGAACTCCATGTATCTCGCAAGAATTATGCATTTCCCAAATAACAAAAACATGTTGTCTGACAATACTCTAGTTCTGGTAAACTGTATGAAAGGATTACATTTCTTTTCGAGAATTTTTTCGAAAAAAAAAAGAAAATTATTTACTGGCATAATTAGCACGCGCTCCTGTATTACATTTCTGTAACAAACAAATCAACAAACATGTGACAACCCCAACATTAATCATAAATCGAAGTCAAATAAGTCAATAAAGTTGAAATTAATTTATATTTAATCAACATACAGTTTATAATCAAATGCGGAAATTTAAACAATCAAAATTCGGCGACTTCTACTAATTTCATTGTTCCTTGATATGCTTTTTTAAATTTTCGTCGAACCCAATCAGCGGGATTTTGTAAATCCCGAAGTTCTTGATAACCGACTGTATTTGAGCGTTTTTTGGCAGGTTCTTCGATAGGAGCATCCTCATCGTTTTGAGAATCAGTTAGTATCTGCTGGTAATTACGGCGCTTATGTCGTTCATCTCTCGATTCATTCATAGTGGTAGTCGCTTCTCGCTTAAGTTCTTCCATTTGTCTCTTCGCTTGCTGCAAAATAAAATTTCTTTGTAAGATACAAAATTTAGGTGACATTTTTTTGCCCTTCTCGCCCAACTTCACGATTTTCTTTTTTACAAAATGACTTTCAGTTCATTCTTCTGATCAAATTGAATTTGAATATTCATGCAAAAAACAATTGCGTCCAAAGTTAATACTTACCTCTTGAAGTTCTATTCGACGGCTTTTTGAAGGTTTGCCATCCCCAATTGTCATAACCAAAGCATTGGAAGATAATTGGATGCGGGATATCGCATACCCAGTCACTGTTTTTAAGGTGACCGTTGATCTGAAAAATAAAAATTTCAATGTATCCGAAAAAGGAATGAAAGGGGAAAATTGAAACTCTTCAAAAATAGTGAAACCCTGATTGGATGTTTTTCAAAAAAAGTGAAAAATATTCTTGGAGTGGTTTTTAGAAACAACTTGCTCATTTGTTTTTGTTTCAAATATTAGACTTACCGCGACCTCGATACGACACCCAATCGTTCAAAGAGCGATTCCCCAATCGTCTGATCACTAACAATAAAACTACACTTTTTGATGTTTCCTTTATATCCCCCATTTTGCCAAGTTTTGATGAAATTGAAGATATCTTCATGTGTCATATCTCCAATATTAAAACACACTGTTTTTGCTTGCAATTGGTATAATTGATCATAGTTGAGGCTCACAAGAGGAAGGCTTAGATATTCTGTAACACCGTATATCTGAAAAAGAAGTAAATATGATTATTGATTTCTTTAAATCGAAAATTTACCTGTTCATTGTCAGAAGATAATTGATAATTTGATCTTCCAAAAATCTCCAGCTTCTTCAAAGGTTGGCGAAGAACCGAGAGAAATTGTTGAGGATCAACATCTCTTCCACAAATCGACAAACTTTCAAGTCTTCTCAAACTTTGACATCCGAATTGAACGTTGATGAACTGCTCCGTAGAGGCTATTCCAGATACTGCAAGCATTTTTATGTACCTTTGGTGGCGAAGGAGATGGTTTGTGAAGTATTCGATACCATAAACAAAGATATTTGTTGTATTGTCGAGATCTTCGCACGAGAGCAGTCTACCATAAAAGGCTCTTCTGAATATTCAGATTTCATTTTCTCCGATGGAGATAATCGATTTTCTCACCTTCTTAAGAATCTTTTGTCGTTCTCCTCAACGAATTCCATCACTATTCCTATCCCTTCGTCAAATGCTAATTTGATCTGAATCGATCGTCGTTCTTCATCGAACCATAGCTCCAATCCATAAAGATAGTTCGGGGTATCTCTGGCTTCTCTGAAAGTCATTCTTGAACATCCAGAGTAACGGCATCTGCAACAATTTCAATATTTTTGAGTTTCAAAACGTTTGTGTTTTACCTATCCGCCGCATCCATCTTTTCTGTCACCATTCGGCGGATCTCACGTGGCAAATCTTGCATATGTTTAAATGTCTGCAAAAGCGTTGTTCATAGTTAAATTTCAAAACATTCACTCACTCTTCCCTTCATGTTAAAATTTGAAAGCCTTCAAAAAATTCTAATAGAAAACGAAAAGGAAAAGAGAACGAATGACACAACACAACACCACTACCTCATTTAACTTCCCACAGGCATACCTACGCTGGATGTCTCGCCACGATGTGTACGATAACACTCGTTCGAATGTGTCAATTATTCTTGATTAAACAATTTTGTTTCAACATTGTTTATTTGGAAGAAAAGGAAGCGAGTTATCCAGGTGATAAGTGGTAAAAATACACGAAGTAATACATAGTTGACAAGAAAGTTAATAACGCAGGTTGCAGAGAGAGATAGGCCGCAAAATAAAAATTGCAAGGGTACGATGAAGTGAATACATAACCCCGTTTTGTAAATTCGAACTCGCACTATTTCAGTTTTTCATTATTTAACATTTATAGAATACCAAAACTAGTCTTAACACGTGCACCCGAAGTACTTTCATCGAGATATTCAGGTTCGTTTTGAAAAATCAAATGAGATTCTCAGAAGTGAAATATTTCAGGAGTATTGTAAAATATATAGAATAATGATGGATTTTTGACATACATAGCTTATATGCCAATTTTCACCACCAAGAAAATATTCTTTATGCCAAACTTGACCAAACAATTGTGTCATCAAAATGTGAAAGCTTCCGAGTATTCGCTCAGGTGTTTCTGTCATGTGCGCTAGATTTCAAAAACTTTCAAAACTTCAGAAAAATTTCATTGCTGAATATGTTCAAATTTATGGATGAGCTTTCGTTTGTGTTTTGTGTTGTTGCGCGACCTTTTCAGTCATATTCAAATTTTTTGTACATAGTATCGAAGTTATACGTTGCTAAATAATATTTTAAGCTTAGAAAAATGTCCGAAGTCCACTGGATCGATGATTGAATTCCCAATATAATGATCTCAAAATATAAAATCACATCATTTTCAGCAAAGTGGATTTCAGTCAATTGAACTTTATACCAGCTTTGAATTACCGATTTAAAAGACTCATATTTTAAAATGATGGATCAATTTACCTCTGTATTGGAGTTTACATACGCGCCAACATTTTCTAAATTTTTATGAAAAAAAATCCATTAATATGAAAATTTATTAGATTGTAAAATTCACAGGTAAATTAGAAACAAAGAAAAAAAGAAAAACCTGGATAGGGAGCATGGTTTTTTTTTTCTGAAATAATTATTAACTCAACATGAATTCATTGGGAGCTTAGATTTTGTAAATTCGCAACTGGTGAGCCGATGAATCCCAACTTCTATCGATTCTGACTTTCGTGCATCGTATCATTTTTTCGAAAAATCTTTCACACAATGGGTGGACATCTAACCCATGTGGAATCTTCTTGATGTTGATAGTCCATTCTTGAATTTGAAATTCGCTTTCAGGATGTGTCTGAAAATAAGATATTATATTATTTATAACACTGTATAGGTGTCAACTCACCTCCAAAAAATCCAAACTATCGGTGAAGTTCTCCAACGTCATGTTCCATGAGAGTTTCTTCACATTTTTTTTCATTAAATTTGAAATTTTTTGCAGATTCTCAACATCGCCATCTATCCCAATTTCCTCGCGTTTTGAAAATCCTTTGAAATCCTCTGTCCAATCACGAACTCTTATCGCAAAAGTTTTAGTCGCCAATGATCCAAGTGCCTCGAGCCATGCCTCATCGATTTGACATCCCATATAATCGATTCGTTCCACTGATTGGCAACATAATAACTGTGGGATGAGTTCACTTGGAATACAGTCATCCGTTGTAATCGACAAATGCCTAACATTAGCATTTTTGAACAGAAGTGGCCAGGAATCCAGTGGAACGAAAATCGATGGATTTTTATATGAAACGTGTGAAATTTTCAGTCTGATTGCTCCTCGATAGCTTCTAATTTCCGCGTTGCAGTCCGGACCACTCATCGAAGAACGATAACCTCGATAAATTGAATCCAGAGTTGAGCAGACGCTCCGGAACTTTTGGGCACTTGAATAATCGAGCTGAAAAATGATCTTTGTAGGAACTAATTTTTTGTTCTATTATAGGATAAAGGGTAATACAGGGGTCCAAGAATAGTATAGGGATTCCGTGAGAATATATGAGTCCCAAAATAACCTAGGAGTTCCCTTTTTTACATTTTGTTGAATAGTCATACGAGAGTTATTAGTGTTTCAAAGTGTAATTTCAAATAAAACAAAAATTAGGAAGTGGATTTTAGAATAGAGCCTTAAAAGAAAACCAATATGACAAAAAATATGTCCACAATTTACCTCTTAAATAGATCAAATAAACTTTGCCGAAAACAAATTACAAAGTTATGACGTTATTTGATTATTAGGCTCGAAACGTTTTTGATCTATCGTAATGTGTATGACAGTTTCTATGCCATATTGGTTCTCTTTTGATCTCTTATTTTCTCACCCTGTCAATACTGCAGGGTATATTTTGATATTGAAAACACAGAGTGCACTTTGAAAAAGAATACTAGTCATGGCTCAGGTATGCGAGTGCCAAAAACGTTGGGGTTTCATTTATGATCCGGATATAAAGTGAAAAACTAGGAGTCTGAATAAGATTCTAAAAAAACCCGAGAAGCACTTTGTTTGATTTTATAGGAATGGGAAAAGCGCTCTTCTGCATGGTGTGCCTATATTAGGGTGTTCACGTTAATTTTGTCTAACAATGAAACTTTGATTTTCTCGAAAATTTTTTCGATATGCTTACACCAATCCCGTGAATAATTGCTGCGTTTTTCAGCTGACTTTTGAAACATTTTCCACATATTCACAACTTTTTTAAACGTCTATTTTTCTTCAAAACTGAAGAGCAAAATGATGTGATGAATCACAACGGAAAAATGTGTCAGTTGTATGTAGTGAAAAAACAAGTTGTTATTTTGACACATTTTGTTGTTGTAAGAACTTCAAAAACGTGTCAGTTAAATTTTGGAGCAAGTTTTCAGTAATTTGTGAAAAGCATATCGAAAACATCAAAAAAGCATGGTTCATCTGGAGAATTTAAAAAAATAATAAAGTTTTCCCTTGAATATGTTTTTCAATACCGACTATCATCAGGAAAACCCAACGAGTTTGAAAATATGACTTACATATGTGAAAAGCTCGGTCAAAATATCGAGCGACAAATCGTTGATTGTTGTCATTGTTGTAGATTAGCACGTTGTATGTAGGTATACAAAAATAAGGTACTGTTGTGCATCTAATCTTTTCTTCACATCGATGAGTCCCGCCCACTTTCCAAGGACAATATCTTTGTTTTATGTGAGTTTTGGCTACTAGGAAGTCAAGAACGCACATTAGTTGTTAATCCTCTAATAAACTATATGTGCATAGATTTCTTCATTGAGGACCTCGACAATTAAATGTTCCAGTATACGAAAATTGAGCTAAAATGCTCTAAAAACTCTGAATATGGTTTTAAAATTTATCTGTTTTGGTTCAAAGAAATAGTTCGAAAGTTTCATGAAATTTGATCTTCACTCCCGGATAGATCATTTTTTCCGCATAAAATTCTCTACAAAACCCGATGTTCCATATTTTTCCCAATGTAAGAAAAATAAGTGAAAAACCGTATTGTCTTAAAAACAGAAAAAATTCTTCTGTCTCTCTGTCTCTCTGTCTCTCTGTCTCTCTGTCTCTCTGTCTCTCTGTCTCTCTGTCTCTCTGTCTCTCTGTCTCTCTGTCTCTCTGTCTCTCTGTCTCTCTGTCTCTCTGTCTCTCTGTCTCTCTGTCTCTCTGTCTCTCTGTCTCTCTGTCTCTCTGTCTCTCTGTCTCTCTGTCTCTCTGTCTCTCTGTCTCTCTGTCTCTCTGTCTTTTTATCGGAGTGGGGGTTATAAAAATATTTATTTGTTATTATACGAGTTGAAAAAAAAACAAAAAAAGAAATACAAGTAAAAAAACATACGAAATTCAAAAAATATGAAACTATTACAAGAGAAATAAAACGAAAAAGGACAAGAAAAAATTGAAGTCAGCAATGAAATAGGCAAAGTCGAAAAAAAAAACTACATTTGGGAAGGGAAGGAACGAAGGGAACGAAGGAAGGAAGGGAAGGAAAGGGAAGGAACGATTTGGAATTCATATGAGTTACTATCAACATTTCGAAAAGGAGACAAAATTGGAATGATCAAATATATATGGGAAGCTTATTTTCGAGAAGGGTCCGGGGGAAAAATGAAGTTCATTCTGAAAGAAAAAAAAACTCTTGGAAGGGGTAAATGGTCTCGGCAGGTTGCTCTGAAATGAAAGAGCACTTTTTTTAGGTAAGACCGTTGAGGGATTTTTCACCTAAAAGTCTAGTGTTCGAAAAACAAAAGTTCAAAGTCAAAAGTTTGGACACTTTCAACGTATACGTATACTTTGAAAGTTTCCAAATTTCTTTTTTCAAATTAAATTGTCTCGAAAACTATACTTTTCGATAAAAAACCCCTCGAGGGTCTTATGTTTTTTCATTTAAGAGCAAATCCCCCACCTTCAAAAATGTTTTCTGTGATTAACTAAAAAAAACCGGAACTAACAAGTCACTTGCTGTGGAGAAGTTGAAAATCATAAATCATAGAATTTCGCGAGGTTCGTCTCTCAAGGCTCCCCACAATCTTCCCCATTGAAACGATATTCGACTTCTCTCCAACTTCTCAAGGGGTTTCCAAAATTCAAAATCGAAGACAGGTTTTTTTTGCCATCTGATGTTTTTCTGAAGAGCAGTGCCATAGTTCTTTTTACATATTATCTAAAAACATGATATTTTCTCAGTTTTCTGAAGTTTTTGCAAATCTCACGTCTCGCGAATATTGGCAGACTGCTTCCAACGTTTGAAGGGTCGAACTGTAGGTTCTTTCAAAACATTTACCAATCAATGGTTTTCCCCATTCCTTTCCACACTGAAAATATAAAATAGTGATAGTTGATTTAAAAAAAAAAAGTAGCCCACCCCTTTTTTGGTGAAACAATTGGTCCACGCAAATTGATTTTCGCGATACAACGTAAAACCAGTCCGTGTCAGTGTCTCGATCAAAAGCTTCTCACATATTTCCAAATTCTCTTGAGCACACCCAATTGTGTCTGTGATGTTGCTTGTCTTGTAGAAATCAAGGACTACCTTCAAGTATTCTTCATGGTTTCGATAGTTTTTCATTGTCAGATTTTTCCGTTCCTTCAATTGAGCGGCACATTTAGAGAAATGAAATTCCATCGAAATGAATGCCTGGAAATCAAACTTTTTTTGGGATGCTGTTTCACAAAAGGCATTTCTTACCTCATGATACTTGTTTCTTGGGGTATTAGGGCTTATTTCTCGAAGCTTTTGGCACATACGAAAAGCTGCATTCAACTGTAAAATTCAATTTTTCCTGAAACAAGTTTCGATTTTATAACATACCTCAGTTTTGTGACTTTCATTCTTAGTATTAACCTCATCTTCCACAAATTCGTAGGCCGCATTTATGTACTTCAAATCCATTGCCTTTTTAAATATTTGAAAGTTCTCAGCACCGATAGTGGATTTGATGCCATATTCACAGAGGTCCGAAACTCTACGAGATACATTTTTCAAGACATCGAAATCTTCTAATAGAATCAGATCAGCAATCATTCTACCAAAATAGTTGACCAATAATACATAATTTCCCTCTTGATAGAGTTCGGCTGTGGTTTGTATCTGAAAAATTGAACATTTGAAAACAAGAAACAAAACTTCCATCTTACACCAACGGGGTCCATCCAGTCAAAAAATTGGTAAAGCGACTTTGGTTGACGATTTTCAAGGATATCACGGCAAAACTTGTAGCCTTCCAACTCCCAAGCATCCTCAATATCCTCTTGATAATCACTCATTTGTTGTCCGATGAATGTCTTCACATCCACTTTTTCGAATGGTGACTGTTTCGATTGTTGCTCAAAGATCCAGTTAATTGCTTCCATTTTGTCACTGATTTTTGGTTTGAGATATGATAAACATCCCTCAAAGATCGTTTCATGTGCCGCCATACCCTGAAAAATATGATTATCGTTGCTAATGCTCACTGGGATAACAGATAAAAAATTTATGTTTGCAAAAAAGTGAATTAGTGAGTAGTGAGTACTTCTGTTTTTTCAGATTTTTTTTATGACATTCTCCAAAAACTTTTTACTACGGGCAAAAAATTCAATATTTCAAGAAAAAACTAACGGGTCGTTTTGAAGTCATGTAATCAACAACAAGTTCCATAGCATCGCTGGGTGTTTGAGCTTTTCGAATAGCTTCCAATTGATTATCCGTAATCCAGGTCTGCTTGTCGAAGAAGGCCTTGCGATGATCGTTTTGTTGTGTTTGGGTAGAATTGGTAGATTCTGGGGTAGCCGTAGTTGATTTTAGGATATCATAAGACAAACTGGTCTTCACGATGTAGGCTCCCAAGAACATCATTATTCCGAAAACAAGTAACAGCGTTTTTCTCATTGTTTGCGTTTTTCGAGTTTTTTGTGGCCAACTTTGATGAATTTCTAAAAAAATACTTGAATCCGAATCCATAAAGAAGTCAAACGTCAACAATTAAAAGAAATCTTCGATAAAATGAAAAAAAAATCATAACAATCAATTGTGGGTTGGTTACATGATGAATAATTATTAAGGTTAGGGGGGGGGGGCTTGTATTTTTTGAAGAGGCAAGGAAGGGATGGAGCAAAAATAAAAACGAAATAAGACAGTCTTCTGGTTGGGCGAAGCTCATATTTTTTGAGGAGGCAAGGAAGGGCTGGAGCAAAAATAAAAACAAAATAAGACAGTATTCTGGTTGGCAGAGCTTATAACTTGGAAAAGGCGAGGAAGGAGTGGATTAAAAATGGAAATGAAATAAGAATATCTTCTGGTTGGGCGGAGCTTATATTTTTTGAAGAGGTGAGGAAGGAGTGGAGCAGAAATGGATATGAAATAAGACTGGTTGGGCGGAGCTTCTGGTTGGGCGGAGCTTGTTGTATTTTCGAGGAGGTGGAGATAGGGTGGAGAAATAATACTGTAATAAGGGGCTGTTTATTGACAAATACAGTACTGTAAAAAAAACAAACCCAAAAGCTAAAGGAGTTTATTAGCTACAGTACCAAGAACTGATACAAAAGTTTGGTGAACAAAACATGGAGAAATTACAGGAAAAAAATCAAGATATCCAGAATTGAACATCAGACTTTCACCATCGCTGTTTAGAAAATTATTGTGCTTCTATAAAAAAACACAGAGACGCTGGACACTTGCGTTCAAGAAATCAAACTGAACCAGAATTTTCACACTTAAAGTCACAAGAAGATACCCATACACTATGATCCCCGTGAATGCACCAGTCGGTACTTTTAGTGTCGGATTCTTGCAGATGGACACTGACACCTACCTCGGCCCTTCCTCCATAATCCAGTGTTTGACTAGGTAAATTCTATAATTGTTTTTCCCACAAATATTATGCATTTTACAAATCAAATAACAATAACATGTTTTTTGTTTTTATTTTCACAGTAATATTAAGGTTTGGTATACTGTATGGTGTTCGATGGTGGAGAACTGGGTTTTGTGAATGAAGACTTGGGTGTGGATGGTGAAGACCTGAGTGTTCAATGGTGGAAATATCGTGTTAGAAGGTGAAGATATGGGTCCCTGATTCATGTTTTCATTTATCGGGACCGATGACCGTCTGGTCGACTTATAGTCAGACTACAGATCGAAAACCATAGTCGCCTACATAGTTTCTGATTTCGGAAATTCTAATTCTGCATTTCCCTCTCCCTGGTACTCCAATGTCATGAGTTATCTGTGAACTTACAGCCTTTGCACTTAACAGAGAAAAACATTTTATTGTTATTTGTGAAATTTATAATATCCGTGAGAAAGCTGAAAAACAATAATATTATTTTCCTCATTGTTGAACAGGTATATTGAACGAGGGACGACGTGAGTGTAAGTGTAAAACCGGCCATTTGCGAAAAAATTACCGAATTTGTAAAAAAAACCTAGTTAATTTCTAAGCCTCAAATGAGTGACGTCTTCATTAGGTTTAATTACAACCGATGAAAGAGTTAAATCACCATAGGCAATTATAAATTTAAGCTCAGAAGATGGAGGTCTTGATTGTGACAAATAGTGGAAACTTGGGTTTTGTTGGGGGAAACATGGCTTTCACACATCCAGAGCTCTATCAAGCCACGTCCATATGCATTCAGGTCTTCACAAACGATACCCAAGTCTCAATCATCAATGCCGATGTCTCCACCATCATAATTCAGATCTCAAACATACAGGCCTCCCTCATCTGCCTCTAGATCTTCACCATCAACATCCAATTTTCCATTATGAATACCAATCTCTTCGCCATCGAACACACGAGTCTCCACCATTTACTTCCATCTTCAATGTCAAAATTCATAATTGTATAGGGTGATTTTAACACTCTCATTGGAAACCAAGCAAATACAATTCAACCTCATAAAAGTCTAATTTATTTGAGGCTTAGAAAAGAAGTAAGTTTTTTTACAAAGTTGGTGATATTCTTGCAAATGGGGTTTTACACTGACACCCACATTGTCACTTTTTTTCAGGAGCCAGAGTCATAACCGACGTGGAAAACTACAGTATTTTTTCGAGGTCTCCCACAAATATTATGCATTTTACGAATAACAAAAACATGTTTTTCTCTAGTAAGTGAGGCTGTTTGTTCACAGATAACTCATGATATTGGAGTACCAGGGGGATTGATATGCAGAACTAAAGTCTCCAAAATCAGAAACTATGTATGTTTCCATAGTCCCAACTTTCCACGATCAATACCTAGTTTGCCACCATCAACACCCAAGTTTTCATTATCAGTACCAAGGCCTACACCATCACCATCAAAACCTCCATCTTCTGCACCAAAGTTTATAATTGCCTATGGAGATTTGACTTTTTCATGGGTTGCAATTGAACCTCATTCTCATTTGTCTAAGTCAAACTAACTAGGTTTTTTAAAAACTTGTTCATACTCTCGCAAATGGACGGTTTCACACTGACACCACGTCGTCCCTTGTTTAAGAAGCCGGAGTCATAACCGACAAGGAAGTCTACAGTACTTTTTAAGGTTTCCCACAAATATTATGAATTTTACGAATAACAAAAACATGTTTTTCTCTAGTAACAAAAACATGTTTTTCTACAGATAACTCATGATATTGGAGTACCAGGGAGAGGGAAAAACAGAATCAAAATATACGGAATTCTATCCATACCACTAATTGGAGAGGTGAAGAGTTAGGAAAAGAAGCACTTTAAAACTAAAAATTATTTTGAAGCTGAACTACTTCCACATTTGGTTAATACACCTATGTTAATATTGCATAGGGAACAATATGTCAAAGTTGTCAAAATGAGGAGGACATTGATTTCGAATATCCCGATTGTCCAGGTCGTGGTTTGCAGTCTCACCATAATACCAATTAGGATGTGATGACTGCATTCAGTGAAATGTTTTTGACTGATAAGCAATTTGATAATTCTATAGTACTCGCCCACAATGATGGATCGTAATTTTTTTTTTAATAAGTAAGTGTCAAACAATTTTTCAGGTAAACATTGTTGTTGACAACTTCGCGACAAAACTAAGAACTCCCACAATAATTTAAGAATTAGTATTTGTAGTTGTTTTTATGTACTGTAACCCCCCCCCCCTTCAATTATCTAACATAATCTAGCAATACCCCACCCACCAAATGGCTCCACCCACTCACTATTATTAATACCTCTTCACGATATGTTTTACGTTTCATGAATCTGTTTTTTTGGTTTATTGATTTTTCTTCAAAAGTTGATGAATCTCAGTTATAATTTCAGATGAACTGTCAAGATAAACTCGTTGAACTCAAAGCAAAGGTCTCTCGTTTGACCAGAGAAGTGGAGCAGCTTGAGCACGATAATGAGGTGCTGTATGAGACACGCTACGAAGCCAGACAACAGTGTCGTTCCTTGGAATGCCAATTGAAAAAAGTGAAAGATCATGCGATGGAAGTTTCGATGCGGTTGCCGCGCTTTGTGGAGAAAGAGCTCACACACGACGAGAAAAATGAGTTGAGCTGTATACCATTGGTCAGACTCAATCAAATGAAAGATATCGCTCATCGCATCGCATGGGAGGAGAGAGTGTGGGCTGGTGCCAACCGGACCCCTGCAGGATTGCCTATACGCAACTACGATCCTGTGTGGGATTGTGAAAACTGCAACATTGGGGATCGTTGTGACGAGCTTAAGAAGTTAATAACGCTCATATATCGTTATATCACTGCATTGCAACACACTATTTCTGTGCATAATGGATGGTACATACCCGAAGACTACCGCGGAGGTAGATATGTGAGTTACTCAATTTTTCACAGTGAGCAATCAACAATTTTTTTTCAGACCAGCACGCCTCGACCTCCACATACATGCGTAAGTTCCTTTTCGTAAAAAAGTTTTAAAATCATCTTTATTATAGAATCGACACCATGAACGACAACTCCGACCTAGCCCAACATCACCACCACCCCCTTACCAAACTCCATCACCACCACCGCAACAATAAAAAATATATAATCAATTATATTTTAATCTAATAAAAAAATTGTCTTTGGAATGTCACTTTTCAAAACAAAAATCAATATCCCTCTTCACTGTTGGCATGATACTGATCACAAAATCAAAACTCAAGTCTCCAATACCAAAAACTAGTGTTTCACCATCGATCATTATACCTCCACCATAAAATCCCAGATCTCCATCATCAACACAGAAGTGTTCGACATCAACAATCAGGTCTCCACCATTAACTTCCAAAAAGCCTCATAAAAGGCTTATTCATTCGAGGCTTAGAAACTAGCTACATAGGCTTTCAAAAATATCCTCACAAATGGACAATTTACATCAACATCCACATCGTCCCTTTTTTTCTTCCTATACCGGAGTTAACATCGATGAGGAATATAGGTATATTTTCTCCATTTTCCCACAAATATTACGCATTTTACGAATAACAAAAATATTTTTTTATACTGGCAGTGCGAAGACCGTATGTTTACAAATATGATCATATTGGAGTTCTAGGGAGAGAGAAGTACAGAATTAAAAATATACGGATTTCTATTAACTTCATTTCAGTGAAGAATCAGGAAAAGAAATTTTTCAAAACTAGTCAGTATTTTGAAGTTGAACTACTTTCACATAGAAGTTATCTTATGATTCGCTGGATAACGAGTTGGTGTTCCAGAAACAATTGCTTTCGCAGAACGAAAAGAGGAAATCACATGTTTCGTTTCTTTTCTCAAACGAATGAGACCTTTATGGGGTTCAATTGAATTTTTTTGGTTTCCAATGAAAGTGTTAAAGTTGTCCGAGACGATTAAAAATCTTTACTTCTCTTGTCTCTAGGTATTTTCAACGCTTTCTTAGAATTCGGAGATCTCCTCGACACTTGAAGTACCGCCTGGTGCATTTAACGGTGCTATAGTGCATCAAATATTGGGAAAACGGAGGGAGACTACGGCTCGACGCACTGAGCCGCTGAACGGCAAGTCGGGAATTCCAAGCCGTTAGCTTTTTGGTCCAATCTTCATCGCCTCAATTCTGTTTGCATAGAATTCTGAACATTAAAAAAAAAAACGTTCAATTTTTGGATTAGTCTGGTTGCAGGCATGCTGAACAACGTAGTGATGTTGATATTCCACTTGAAGGTAGGGGAGTTGGCAAGTTTCTCTTAAAGGAAGACCACGTGGAAAGTTTTCTCCAAAATTAACTCTTTCGAAAAAAACAACTATTCGAGAGTTATACCAAATAAATGTCCTTTTTCTAAAGAGTAACTTGTGAATTACCCGTACCCCACCTTTAAGGGAATTTCAACCGAGTTTTCACGTCCTTCACGAACAAAGATCAGTGATCTTCAATTTTTCACATACGATATGTGAAACTTCCGGCACTGCTACCTTACGGGAAAAGTATATATCACTATGTTATTCGCCATACCCATATACCCCTGTGTGAAATACCTGGGTTCTTAGATTTGCGAAACGATGAGCGTTTTAAAATACTTTTGAGCTTCAAAAATTGAAATGTATGTCCTGATAATAACGTAAATGTTAAGTCTGCTAAGTCTAATTTAGAACATCTTTCTGAATTTTCAGACAATTTTATTCCTTGTTATGTGCTCAACAGATAATGATATATTCACAAGTTAGGATCTTGTTTTGTTTTTTGATTAAAAAAAGCATTATTATGATGATTTATTGAATTTTGAAAAAAAAATCATAACAATTAATTTTGAAACAAGTTTGGGTTTTGATATGAGAATACCTATGGGGAGAAATGTATACAATAAACATGTGAACAATGTAAAACAGTGAATTTAATGATTTTTTAATACTTGAGGATGTTTGGGGGGTTGAAGAAATGCAGGAAATTGATTATTATAGCCATTTTGATAGTTCGGAGGCTTTTACAGATATTCCTATTCATTTTTTCAAAATCCGAATTTCATACGATGTCCAAATTTGCTCGATATCATGAGTGATTTGATTTGTGGAACATCTCCGAATTTTCTCGACAAATTGTTCACATACCGAAGTGATATCTAGTTCTTCGGGGACATTATTAATTGTTATAAGCCAGGAATCGATAGCCAATGTGCGTTGTTGAATAGTCTGAAAATAGTGAACATTATTATTGAAAATCTTATTTAGGTATGAACTTACTTCTAACCAACTGAGACAAGGTGGGAAATTCTCATAATTCATACTCCACGTTAGCGAACCTGAGCTTTTCATCAAATTCGAGATTTTGTCAAGGTTTTCAATCGGGTCGGTGAGCCAGAACTGTTCGCGTTTTGATGATCCTCCAAGATTTTCGGTCCAACGTCGAACCCGAATCAGACAAGTTTTTGACCACAAGGCACTCAATGATCTAAGACATTCATCACTTATTACACTTCCATTATAATCAATTCTCTCTATCGATTGACAGCAAAGAACTTGAGATATGAGGTTCCTTGAGAAAGAATCATCAGTGGTGATGGATAAATGTATGGCTTGCGCATTTTTGAAGAAATAGGACCAGGATGACAAATCAACAATTTTCGGAAAGTTTTTCTGATTTTTATCTTGAATACGAAGTGTCAATTGTCCTCGTTGACTTTGGATCTTGGCATGACAAACTGGACCGGGCATTTGGTTTCGATAATAACGATAGATGCTATCGAAAATGTTGCAGACTCTTCTTAAGTTCTGAGCACTTTGGTAATCCAGCTGAAAAAAAATTTGTTTTTTGCCAGTTTCAAATTTTTTCGTGAGATTATATTTCTTGTTTTAAGAGTGTTTACAAAAAAAAAAAATTTAAAATATAAACTTACATGAGTGAAAAACAATGCGATAATATCAAGAGGCATATCTTGGATGGTCTTCGTGTGAATATTATTCATGGTAAAAAGAGAACAAGAAAAGTGTAATGTAGATAAAGAGAAGAATAATGAGAATTTTGTAATTAGTGTGTCTAATAATTGTCACACTCCAATAGCTCCGCCTTTTTTTATGCAATAGGTTTAGGAGTCACGCCGTTGTTCTTGGTGAAATGTGTTAACTGTTTGTTACTAACACCTTGAATAACAAAAGAAGAGTTCTTAAAACTAAACCAAGCCACAACGAAATGGAAAATAGAAAAAGTTCTAAAAATAAATGAAAGGTACAGAAGTTATTAGAAACTCACAAACTCGTGAACACGAAAATAGTCATCAGACATATTCATAATTCCACATAAGGATACATATCTCAAGACCCTTTGTGGTTAAGCATATGGGCATCAGACTAAAAAAAAGAAAGATTGAAATTTGACTTCTACCTTGTAGTATGAGAGATCTGTTTTATTTACAAGAAGAGGTCGCCAGCTAAGAATTATAAACTTATTTTCATAACCTGTCAGTCGGCAGAAATTGGCAAGGATTGAATATTCTAAAAATTTCAGTGTCTCACAACTAACAAAAAATAGATACAGCACCTCCAAACAGAAAGAGAAAAAAAATTATATGTCGACCTTTTTCACCCTTCGGCAATAACATAAATAATCAGTAGTAGAGGAATAGTTCAGGGTGCATTAGGTCGTTGGATCGAATCCACAGTATGCCGATTTTCAAACTATAGGTTTTTTCGTCTTGAAGTTCCGAAATTACTTCTGTTGAGAATAACTTTTTCTTCTTTCATGCTGTAAATTTTTGAGTGAGAAACAAATCGGCATATCATTTTTGATTTTCTCCATCTGATTTTTATTTTATATTATTATGTGAGGTTCCGTAACTTTTTTCTAACGAACTATGAGATCTAGAAATTTTGGAAAGTACATTTCTCGTCATAGGTTATTTTTTTGTACCTTTTAGCAATCGCCTAATTACAATTCAGCAAATTACATTAGGTTGAGATCAATGTTAAAATTTTGAAACGTTTGTCAGCATTATCGGCACAATATTTTTGTAGGTGCCGCATTAAAAAAAAACATAGAGTGTTTTTTCAGACTGTCTGTCTCATCGTTTCATTTTCTTTTTAATGCTTTCTTGAAGTACTTTTTTGAATTCCCAGTCATTTGTTCTATAAGCGCAATGTATTCTTTTCAAACTCATGAAAATCAAAATTGATCAACTGTTAACAATAGTTTCGAAAATAATTTTCATCAGACCTCCAATTTCAGTTAAATCGTAGAGAAAGGTTTTAAAAATTTATATACATTAGCAAAACGTTGACCACAAATCCGAAACTCAAAAGTAAACTCATTAAAAATTGAAAACATTAATTTTCAAAATATTTTATATTTGTTCAATTTCTTCAAAAACACCATATATTATTTTGTTATATATTATTTCGCGAACTTGCTATACAAAACCTCCTAAGTTTAATATTAATCAATCTTTACCTCGAAAAATTATTTTCTGATAATCTTGATTTATATTATGTAGTACATTAGAAACATTTCATTCCACAACGTTTATTTTTCAATTTTTGTCCAATGCCAAATTTTCTCATACATAAGTTTGCAATAAACCAGAAAGTAGCACTTTTATATAAGACATTGAGAGTGAGAATTGTTGTGTGCGCTTGGCATACTGGTTAGCATATTTGACCCCAAATCTGACGACGAGGGTTCGATTTCTTTTTTTAGCTAGGACAATTTTTTTTCTTTTTTTGTGGGCATATAGAGAAAACAACTTGGAACTTTGGTGAAATATGGTCACCTCTGAAAAATATTTTCCAAGAGACAGAATATTCCGTACCTGTCCATATTCTGATGAAAAATATTCACTTACAATATTCTGTTGGGTATATAGAAATTATTTTTCAGTTAAAACGAAAAGTAATATTACAAATTTTGAGGTTGATTTTTTAAAATAATAAATACTCATCTGCTCCCCGTGATGCCTCGCAAAACTACCTGTCGGCTTTTTCCCATACAAAATACAATTTCTTAATTATATACAAATATTATAATAATATATGAACGTCTTAGGGTTTGTTGCGACAATAAAAAAACGATATAATAAAAATGATGGGAAAAACACACCAAAAATATTTGAATATTGGGTGATTCAAATAAGAAATAAAAACTTTGGTTTGTTGGTTCCGATGGTGTTCTAATTTCATACATAGTTCAAAAATAGTACAGCGTGAACAAATTCATAAGATTCAGAACTGAAAATGTAAGAAGAAAAAAAAAGATTTACGATTTTTGAAAATTTCGTTGGTGTTTGGGGTGAAAAAAAATCAAGCACGGAAGTTCGACAATTCTATTATGGATGTTCATTTTCTTTATTTTAATTTTTTTCCAACGTTAAAAAAATTGAAATCTGAAATTTCCAGAAGGATGAGTCATACAATTTGTACAGTTTTACGAAATTTTATAATTTTTTCGCTCCCATTCCCATAAAATCATTTTCTCAGTATTGATTTCCTCCCATCCGCTCCCTCCCGTTTTCTTATTTTCTGTTTTTTGATTGGTTTGTTTTGTCTGCATTCGAAAGACAAAAAATTAGCATTTTTCAGACCGTAATCGTTGTGCATAGTCAAATCGTATTGTATCGTGCAAAATGGTTGAAACAAAACAAGAAATTCCGTGTTTGAAGTGTCTTAGAGTTGGACCTCCGGTTGGGTACGTTTTTTCGAATCTAAAATGTTCTAACAAATTTTGCGAACTTGACATTTTTTTTTATTTTCCAGACCACCGTCGATGACTCTTCTTGAGTATGCTTCAATCAACCGTTATGCTGAAAACCTTGCCACTCGTGGAGAAGAATGTTCGCTTGAGCTCGAAGTTATCGGTAATACTTTCCCAATCCAATCTTTTCACCTAAATGTTTTCACTACTTCCAGCTGCTATTCACGAAATATCATTCGCTGTTCAATCCATCTCTGTATCCGACAGACTTCGAAATGCTCCTGATTTGATGTTTGTCAACGTCGTCACGATTGAAGGTGAGACTTATTGTCTTGAATTGACATTCAAAGGCTGGAGGATCACATCATTCAAAGAAGATTGTTTGGATGGAGACTATAGATGTTTCCAAGTCTTCATCAAGTACTTCGACGATTTATACGCGTTGATGGACTTCATTTCTCCGGAATTCACCAAGCGTGTCAGTGAAAAAAAGGCGCAAAATATCGAACCTTCGGAGAATGGCAAAGATGGTGGATCGGCACCAGAACTTTCAACATCGAAGCAGTCCTCAGAAGAATGAACAAATGTTTCTTTATTTTGTTTTCATTATTTTTTCGGGATTATCATTTTCTTTCTTTCTGTCGCTTTATTAACTTTTGGGTCGTTTCACGTGTTCTACAATATAATTCTTTCCAGCGTTTTGTTTGGTTTCCTGTTAGTTTTGAGTTTTTTTTGCCAAATGTTTTCTATACAATACTAGAAAAAAAGATGGAAATTTTGATGAATCATGATTTGTAAAAAATAATGAATGCTCGGCCTGACGCTACTTGAGTAAAATGAAAAGAGTCTTTTTTTTGTCGTTTTGAAAATGTTAAATCGTCCAGAGCTCGTTCAAAGTTATCAGTCATCAAAAATTTTCAAAAAAGGACCTTTTTAATCATGAGCAGAACATCCATATCATGTAGAATCCCTGTTCATTGTTGTCTGGTTGTTTCTCAATTATTTATCGTGCAAAAATCAATGTTTAAAACATTGGAAAAATTTTATGTTGTCCGATGTTTCCTAATAAAATAAAAATTCTCACAATCAGTATTGATTTTCGCCCATCTCCATCTCCCCGTGTTCATAGTTTATGTCTGTCGATTTATTTGTTTGCTAGTGTCTGTCAAAAAATTAGCATTTTTCCTAGCCGTAATCGTTATTATTTTTTTATTATAGATAGTCAGATTATTTTGCTCAAAATGTGTGGACCGAAAAACCTGCCATGTTCGAAATGTCTGAAATGTCTAGCAATGAGGTTTGTTTGTGTTAAAACTAAATTTTAACGTCCAGGTAATTTCTGAAAAACCAAACATTTGTAGAAACCTATCTAGAAATTTACAGATTTTTCAGACAGATTTAAACCTGTCAGAAACGTATAGAAAAATTCAGAAAAATCTCAAAAAGCTGAATTTTCATTTTTCAGTGCCCCTTCGAAGTCTCTTCACGAAATGAGCACAATCAACCGTGCTGTTGCTGAAAACGGTGCCACTGCTGGAGAAGAATGTTCTCTTGAACTCGAAGTTGATGGTAAAAGCATGTCCTAATCCAAACTATCCACTAACACCTCCCTTTTTTCAGCCGCTATATTCGAAACATCAATTGCTTTCAAATCCATGTGGGTATCCCAAGTACTACCAAATACGCCCGAACTTTTGTATGTCAATGTCACCAGCGTCGAAAGACAAACATATTGTTTCGAATTGACATTCAAAGGCTGGAGACTCCATTCATTGAAAGAAGATTGTGTAGAAGATGAAGACATCTCTTTACCTGAGTCATACACTGCCACTAATCACACCAATTTCATTCATTTGATGAACCTGCTCTCTCCAGAATTCGAAAGACGTCGTTCGATTTACTTGTCTAGATTAACGAAAGGCTGATATCTGAAATGTGTTATATAATTTTAAATGTTTTTTTTTCAATTGAATAAAAAATAGAAAATGTTATTATATGCTGTCAGGTAAACATTATGATGTTCAACAATTTCAACTGTTATGTGTATTTTACACAGTTCGTGACAAAAACATACATTTTAGTTTTCAAAAAAAAATGGAGGTTCATATGACTGGCTATTCTTATCTGGCCGGCTATTCAAAATAGTGTTTTTTTCTTCAACTTCAATTCCCTTTTCACTGGATTCAGCTCAATTTTCATTCATCGTTTATTCATCAAAAGCATTCAAAGCAACGTAAAAAAAATAATTGATTTGAGCATACAATACAGTACTCAGAAACTGAAAAGGAGTTTTTACATCTTCAAATAAAGGAAAATCGCGAGCAGGGTGAGATCCAAAATGATGAAATAAAGGCCGAGGGTTATCCATGAATAATACAATGGCTCGAATGGTGGCTCGCTCTCTGAAATAATTAGGATGTTTATCTTTCATCTCAAGCAGTTTTTATGATTATTGAATTTTATGCATCATTATTCATCATGTGTAAACTAAAAAAACCCTTCAAAAGTTTTACTACCGAAAAAACTAAACCATGTGGTTTAAATTTGGGGTTTTATAACAGATATTAAATTTCTCAGAAACTATTAACTTAAAAAAATTATTTCTGCTAATCATAATTTACCTGAGAGGATCAGAATTGTAGCGGACTTTTCAGTTTCTCCAAGACGTTCAGTATTGTTCGCAACAATGCCAGGGCGTTCATTTTGAGCATCCCCGAGTTCGATCAATGTCACATCAGTGATAGAATACTCCTCAATACCCTCGAGTGCCAAATATGTTTGCAAATTGACCGGCATTTCCGAAATGTTAGTTTCTGAAAACATACATATTGAATTATGAAAATTTTTACATGCTATGTATGAAGAACAATTATATTTTTTTTTCGAGTGGGTGAAACGAATCAACAAGAGCTAATTAGGCACAATTTTGTCAAGAATAAAATAGAAACAAGAGACGTTCATTTTTGTGATAAGAAAAATTATAGATCGGAAAAGCAATCCTTCCTAATCATTACACAGCGTCCGTTTATTTTTTGGAAAATGGTCGTGTTTTATGAATCATCAAAACATTGTATGTGTGCTTCTATGAGTTTTGGACATCATTTTTTGGACGAAAATGATGAAATACTAAGAAAAATTTTTGATTTATCAATTAACAGGGGCTACAAAGTGTGAAATAATGAAAAAAGTTCACATATAGATTTAAAAGTATTCGGGAGGAAATCATGAGGTTACAAACTGTGCACTTCCAAATGTAAATTGCTAAATGTGAGCCTTAAGATTGAGGTACAAAATTTTGCATTTCACAGTGACAGACGATTAGATAGATATCGACAAGAGATGTATGTTCCGAGAATCCTAAGTTTCATAACTCAAAACAAAAAATGTCCAAAGAAAAAATGAAAACGAAAAACGGCAGTACGAGGATTCGATCCGATGACCTTATGCACCCTGGATTAGTCCTCTACCACTGCTCCTTGCTGCTGTTGCTGCAAGGGGAGAAACAGGTCGACATATAATTTCTGTTTTTCTTATTTTCTATGTTTAAAAAAACTAGAAGTTTCTTAGAAGAATAATCTCTCACGAAACAAAAAAAAACAAATTTCAGGAATGTGATAACTGGAACTCCGGAAGTTTTCAAAATTTTGAATTATCGAAACAGGACAGTTATGAAGATGAAGGATTTTCATACAAAATAGAAAATATCCTAGTCTACCGAAAATAATAAAAAAACGAAAAATAAAACTTCTTAGTCAAAAGCGTTCAAAAAACATCGCGTAATGATGGCACGTCTCTCTCCTCTCAATGGAAAAGTGGGCGGGGACATGAATAATCAAAACATTAAAATATCGTCTGGGAATTCGGCACGTGAATGATGCAATACCTAAAAAAAATACGCATGAAAAATAAAAGAACTTTCCTATGCAGATTTATTTTTGTACAAGGTAACTGCTGTAAAAATGAAATGACTTTATAAAATAGAAGTTGTTCAATTTCTTGAAGCTTTGAAAGGACATAGTCTGTAATTCTAAATCAAGATCGGAGGAGATCAGTCAAAGTATAGGGTGTTTGAAAGCATTCACAACTTCAAAATACAATTCCGAGTCGACTATTAACGTTAACACGCAAAAATCACCCGTAAACAGTTATGTCAATGAAAGTGAGCTCCGGAGTTTTTTTTACAAGATCTGTTTCCAACTCGAAACTTGTTGTTCGCTTCGAAATATTTTTGCAAAATATTGTGCGCCTTTAATTTTCCTCTGTTTGTTTCAAGGAACAAAATATCTCAAAGCGAACAACATGCAAACTTTAGGGCAGCGAAAAATATGTTTGAATATTTTTTCTCTCATTCAGAAGCTAATTTTTTTGCCCATTTGATAAATGAACTTTTCAAAACGCATTTTTTACCGAAAAGTTTATTTATCGAGAAAAGAAAGATCGAGGTTGAAAATTTTCCAAACTTTCTACGTAAAACTTCTCGAAAATTGTACTTTTTGTTTAAAAAAATCCCGAGACTTTTATTTCAAATAAATTTTCCCCTGTCTTTATCTCACCTTTAAGCATGGAAATACTGAAAAGCTTTAGTTAGAAGAAAATATGTTTATGAAAACTGTTTGTATGGGCATCACTTAGGCATTTTCTCAAAGTTTGTAGCTTTTATATGTTCTTCAGACAAAAGTGCTGAGAAAAATGTATTTGCTGAAAACAAATATCATAAACTTCTTCTCGAAAGTTTATTTTTTTAGCTTGGACCTCAAATCTGGAATTAACAAAGATTCATTTCAAGATATACCAGGGCAAAACACCTGTACCTTGGTAAAATGTTTTATTGAAGTAGAAATTTAACGACAGAAAAAAAATAAATGAATTGGCGTAGCGAAAATCGAACCCTCATCGCTCGCTTCGGAGTCATTCATGCTAACCAGTATGCCAAGCACACACACAACTGTTCATCCTCTTATGAAGTGCAATTTTCTGATTGATTGCATACTTATGATAAAAATAAACTCATAAATTCTTGCTTGTGTGGCGTTTTCGTGACTGAAAAAATTCAAATTGTCAGTCCGACTAAAAAAGTTCCTTTTTCATTCAGCTCAAATTCTCGATGTCAGGTTTGCAGAGCAAGTTCACGATATTGCAAAGTCAAGCTGCAACCTGCTGAAATTGTATATTTTCGAGTGCCCAAAAACAATTTTTTTAATGGCAACAAGAGTAAAAATTGTAAATTATACTCTGCAAGAACATGTTCATAATTTACTTCGAAATCAGCCGCTAAAAAATGAAAAATTTCCAAGTTGATTTAAAACAGGTTAAAATTTCAGAGATTTTTTTACTTCAAGACAAAAAATCCGAGTTCAAACGTCACAAAATCTGTTACGCGAATTAACAAAAAAAAACAATTCAGAATGTTTGATATCTTCGAGAAACAGAGGACGCTGTGTTGAGTATTTGGAGACATTCAATGAATTCATCCTGAAAAAATTGACAAAATCGGAAAATTCAAAATTTTTGCATAATTTGTGAAGTAAAACATGTGTCAATATTGAACACATATTCATGGTATTTTCCAATCCTGAAAATTAGAAAAATACTTGAAAAGATTTTTGAATTTCTCTTGTTGCAGTTATTTTCGATTCCATTAAAAACTATGATGTTATCAGATCAATGTCAAACAGATATAGTCACTGTACTTTTTTCAGTTTTCAAAGTCTCACATATTGTTCTTCGATGTTTCATTTTCTCACCAGAAAATATATTTTCTCATAAAATTTAATATGATGATTTAAATAATTAATGTGTGGCCACGTATATTATGTGTTTTTAAAACACCAGAATAGTATTGATTTTGAATTTTTAGTGCAAATTAAAACTGAATAAGTATATTCAGAGAATCTCTCAATTTTTATAGTAAGCTCAACAAAATACGAATATAAAATTCAATAATTCAAAACTAACTTTCACCACCTTCTCCAAAAAAGAAAAAAACAGAAAACTTCAGGATCAACTACTGCCCATATTTTTT